>OZ025296.1:154125700-154375596 GCA_964019185.1 Maratus speculifer
AAAGAGAAAAGAAACAGAATGAACAGAAAATGTATTATTTTCAAGTTTGTTCATATCATATGTAAATTTAATCATTGTATAACATTTTCGATGTTTAAAATTTTGTTACCTGCAACAAAACATGAAAAAATGAGAAAAAAAAAAGAAATATTTTTATCCCATATAAGCCGTTGATCCATGTTCGCATAACTGTATTTTAATGCTTCTGGAGATTTATGGACGAGTAAATTTTATTCAGATTTCAGTAATAAATTCTGAGAAAAAATGTGTCGAAAGACAATAACTCAATATGAAATTATCTTTCGATTAGGTGAGTGGTTAGATAACTAGGGCTACATGTATAAGGGAAGATTTTTATGATCACCATGTTTAAATTTATATACATATATACTATTATATATCTACATGTATATCCGTTCTTGGATTTTCTATGGATAACTGTTTTCAAAATATATCGCATAAGCTAGCTGGGCAATAACTAAAAAGAAAGAGGAAAGAAACAGCATGAACAGAAAATGTGTTATTTTCAATTTTGTTCGTATATGTAAACTTAATCATTGTATAACATTTTTGGTGTTTAAAATTTTACCTGCAACAAAACACGTAAAAGAAAGAAATATTCTTATCCCATATTAAGTCGTTGATCCACGTTCACGTAACTGTATTTTAATGCTTCTGGAAATTTATGGAAGAGTAAATTTATTAAGATTTCAGTAATAAATTCTGAGAAATATGTGTCGCATACATTCTCCGAAATATCCTTGAAAGATTCGAGTTCTACAGCTTTTGGAGGAGAACAAAAATTAAATTTTTATGAATATTTTTAATTTTAAATCAATATGTCCTTTCATTACTTAATATTGTCTTTTCGTTGGAGATTTCCATTTACATTTCTACCATTTTTTTAAAAAAGAGGAAATATTTTCCCATCTCATAAAGCAACATATTGCAATTATATAACTGAATTTTTTTATGTTTGAGTTTTTTTAATTGGAAGTATTTTTCATATTTTCTTGATAAATCATAATAAAAATGATGTATGCATCAAAAATATTGAAAAAATAAAACTTTGAACGATTTAATTAGGAGAATAATTATTTAAAAAATGCCCCTTCTTCTCGAAAAAAGTAGTTTTTTTTTTTGGGGGGGGGGGGGTCGATAAATTTTTCAATATAAACAAATAATCCTATTTATTTTGTTTAAACATAAAAATTAACTGTATTTTTATGAAAATAAAAATAATTTTTGAAGTTACCTTATTAAAAGAATATGAAATGATTATTTAAAATAGCTATAAATGCTGTACAAAATATTAAATAATTTTCAATTAAATTTTTGTTCGTATCATATGTAAGTATATACATTGCATAACATTTTCAGTGCTTAAAATTTTATTACCTACAACAAAATATAAAAAAAGAAAAAAAGAAATATTTTTCTCCGATGTAAGTCGTTGATCCATGTTCGCATAACTGTATTTTAATACTTCTGGAGATTTATGGTAGAGTAAATTTTATTCAGATTTCAGTAATAAATTCTGGGAAAAAATATGTCGCAGACATTCTCCAAAATATCCTGAAAAGAATCGAGTTCCACAGCTTTTGGAGGAAAAGAAAAATTAAATTTTTATCAATATTTTTAAATTTAAATCCATATGTCCTTTCATTACGTAATATTGTCTTTTCGTTGCAGATTTCCCTTTACATTAATAGCTTTTTTTAATTATTTTTTTAAATAGAAAATATTTTTTACTTTTATAAAGTACATACTGTATTCACTTAAATGAATTTTTTTATGCTTGATATTTTTTTTAATTGGAACTTTTTATCCACATTTTTTCCACATTATAAAAACGATGTATGTATCAAAAATTGTAAAAGAAAAACTTTGAAAGATTTTAATTAGGAGAATAATTATTTAAAACAAAGCCCCCTCCTCTCCAAAAAGAGTAGTTTTTTTAGATAAATCGCATAAAAATTAACTTTTTTATGAAAATAAAAATAATTTTTAAAGTTATTTTATTAAGAAAATATGAAATAAAAAATTACAACTAAAAATGCTGTACAAAACATTAAATATCTGACTAAATTAGTGAACATACTAAATACCGATATTTAAATAATATTTTAAAATCGGGAGTGGGAATAAAACAAATATACATACCTTCATTTTCTTTCTCCCTTCAATGAAATATTTACCAGTAGAAATTAAATAAGGAATATCGAACAAAAGTTAAAAAAAAAAAGTTTTATGTAATTTTTGTACATTTCTGGATTAATTTAATGTGCATTTTTTAAATATTTTAATCACTTTACTGAACAACAATTTTGAATTTAATTTTCAAATAATGCCTATTTTTTTGAAAATGCGAATGTTTATTTTGCATCTTTCGCAGAATTTTTATTAATTTATCACCGTTTTTTTCAAAACAGAAATTTTTGCCGAATTGAATCTAAAAAATGTTCGGATTAAATAATGCAAAATTTAGAATCCAAATTTAGTGGAGAGAATAATAAATCATAATTGGCAAAAACACGTTGCCCGTATAATATATGAGCAAATCAGGAAAGCAATTAACCATTACATTTCAAATTAAAATCCAGCTTTTACGACTGACAACTTTAAACAGTAAACTAATTTTTTTATAACAAAGAATCAGTGAAAGATTTTCCAGCGCCAGAGCGTGACTGGCTATTGGACATCACCCCACATCACGAGTTGGCGCGTGAGTGGCCCTTTAACATTGGCGCCATATCACGCGCTTTCGCGTGATAATAATAATAACATCATTAAATGATAACACATGATAAATAATAATAACAAAATGATTAACATCATAATAACATAAATAATAATAATAAATAATAATAATATATAATTAACATCATAAATAATAATAACATCATTATTATTTTATAATACATTAGAATATTTTTTGAGAAAATAGTGATTCTTTTTTGTCATGGATATATTAACTTTAACACGTTCGCTGCCACTCACGCGAAAGCGCGTGATATGGCGCAAACGTTAAAGGACCACTCACGCGCCAACTCGTGATGTGGGGTGATGTCCAATAGCCAGTCGCGCGCTGGCACTGGAAAATCATTCACTGATTCTTTGTTATAAAAAGTAAATCGGCTTCTGGGAAAAACCCACTACTACAGTGCGGCATTAACTATCGTCACATCTTCATGTAAGAGGCAGCGAACGTGCTAAGAAAAACAGAAACTTAAAAGTAATTTTATACTAGAGGTATTAAACATCTGAAGATTTTTATCAAAAAAAAACTTTAATTTAAATACAAGAACAAATAATAAAAAACGCTTTCGCCAAAATTTCGAACTAACTGATGAAATAACAGATTTATAAGATTCAAAGTAGGAAAAAAAAAATATTTAGCTAAAATAATTTTAGATTTTTGCACATTACGTATACTTAATCATTGCGTAATATTTCCAGTTCCAAGAAATTTGTCACCTGATGTGGCACAGCAAAAAGGTGAAACATTTTTCTATCATATGAAGCGTTGATCCGTATTCTCATATCTTGTTTTTCATATGCCTCAGGGAATTTCCGGATAAATAAATTTTATTCAGATTTGAATAATAAATCACGGAAAAATTATTTCACAGAAATTTTGACGCAAGTTTTAAAAGATTGAATTCCTGAACAGAGAATCAAAAAGGTCATTTTTCGAACATATTTATATCTATATGTTCTTTCCTTCTATAATATTGTCTTTCATTTCATATATTCTTGTGTTAATTTAATGTATTTTTTTAGTATTTTTACTACTTAAGTGATCGATATTTTTGAAAAAAAAAAACCCTTTCAAATAACGCCTTTTTTGTGTCTTTTACAGAATCTTTATTCTTTTCTTACCGTTTTTTCTAAGACAGAAATTTTTGCCTAATTGAATCAGAAAAATGCTCGGATTAACCCTTTCCGGCACACTGTGTTCGGCCTGGGATACCTAATTTTAATTCTAAACTTGTAAACGGCACTAATAATATGTTAGTGATTTTTTTTTTAATTATTATTTTTAAAAAAAAAGCTTATTATTTTTTATTTCTGTCTTAAAAAATCCCCGTGACCTATGGATACTAACCCTGCAAACCGTTTTTCATTTCGGTTATTTTTTTCGGTTTTTATGAATTTTTAAAGTTTTTACGGACTTTTTGCTCACCCTGTATATATATATATATATATTAGGAAAGATTGTAACAGTGTTTCTTTTTTGGACTATTATATACATTTATGTATATTAACTTTAAGAAAAAATAAAAAATATGAGTAATTTTTTACTATAGGTAAAATTTTTATACGTATGTATATTTTAACATTTATTTAGATTCAATAACAAATCATAAAAACGCTTTCTCCAAAATCTCGAAATATCTGTTGGAATAATAGATTCATAAGATTCAAAATTGGAAAAAATGTATATTTAGATTAAAAAAAAAAAAAAAAAAAAAAAAAAAAAAAAAAAAAAAAAAAGATTTTTATACATTATGCATACTTAATCATTACGTAATATTTCCAGCTCATAGAATTTCGTCACATGATGTAGCGCAGCAAAAAAGTGAAACATTTTTCTATCATATAAATTGTTGATCCGTGTTCTCCAATCTTGTCTTTTATATGCCTCCAGGAATTTTTGGAAGAAAAAGTTTTATTCAGATTTGATTAATAATTCATGGAAAAATTATTTCATAGAGATTTTGACGCAACTTTTAAGAGGTTGAATTCCCGAACAGAGAATCAAAAGGGTCATTTTTCGAACCTATTTATATCTATATGTTCACTTATTCCGTAATATTGTCTTTCATTTGAGATTTTATTTTACATTTGATGTGACATTATAAAAAATCCTATTATACAATGCATTTCATATTCGCTTAACCCCCTTTTCTTTATGCTTGAAAATATTTTTGAAGTTGTACACTATATTCAGATATTGCTAGAAAATCATAAAAAAACAATAAATGTATAACTGCTTGGGAATAAAAACTTTGAAAAGGTTGATATAGCTATTTTTAAATGAATAGAAATGTTTGAAATAGTAGATTCAGATTTTAATAATAAATCAGAAAAAAGAAATATGCAACATTCACAATAAACATTTACTGATGAGAATAATAAACCGTGATTGGTGAAAACGCGCTGCCCGTGTGACGTACGAGGAAATCAAGGAAGTGGTAATTGTTACAATTGAAATTAATCCCTTAATGGTCGCATTAAATTACGGTTTAAAAATTCAAATTCATTATTCCCACCACTTTTTTAAAAATATTCATCCCATTTAACCCCTTAACGCGGAGTGTTGTCGGGTCGGCAACACCTAAAGTTCCCCCTGTTTAGAGACACAAAAACTCCGTGAATATTTCATAAAACTACTCTAATGGCTACTTTAAATCTTTCTTATAAGTTCTAGATAGCAGCACTACAGAGATCAAACTCTACTGTTTTTAAATAATAGGTAAAATGTTTCGCTGTAATACGCGCTTCACAGCAAGGCTCTTCTCACTGCGCTTATGGGAGGTTACCACTTCGGCAACAGCTGTATAGTTAAAATGGTTAGTGGAATCTTTACAAAACAATACCTGTGTACTCCTCGAGGCCTAAATAGATTGCCTAATTTTTTTTTCTTTAAATTCCAACTTTAAAGAGTAGTGCGCCGGAAAGGGTTAAAGACAAGTAAAATGATACCAGAATAAAACCAATTACACTATTGTATAAAACTGGTGTGAATAAAACAATTACAATTCTGAATAAAAGTCGTGAAACTTGCAGCCCGTGAATGTCTCGGGCGCGACGATTCAGTGGTTAAAACCCAGCTATTAGGACTGACAACTAGAAAAAGGAAATTAAACATTATAATTATTTTATTACACATAACATATTTTTTTTTTGAAAAAATAGTGTTTATTCTTTTGGTCATCCATATATTAACTTTAAGAAAAACACTATTTTAAATTAATTTTATACTACAGGTATACAATTTTTATATAGCTGAATATTTTTACCAAAATAACATTTATTTAATAACAAATCATAAAACACTTTCTCCAAAATTTGGAAATAATTGATGGAATAACAGAATCATAGGATTCAAAATATGAAAAAAAGTGTACTTAGCTAAAATAATTTTAGATTTTTACATATTATGTATATTTAACCATTATTTAATATTCCCAGTTCATAGAATTTTGTCACCTGATGTAGCACAGTAAAAAAGTGAAACTTTCTTATATCATATAAAGCGTTTATCCGTGTTCTCATTTCTTGTATTTTATATGCCTCTGGGAATTTCAGGAAGAATAAATTTTATTTAGATTCGAATAATAAATCATGGAAAAAATATTTCATAGAAATTTTGACGTAAGTTTTAAAACGTTGAATTCCTGAACGGAGAATTAAAAAAGTCATTTTTCTAACATATTTATATCGATATGTTCGTATTTATATCTATCATTTCGTAATATTGTCTTTCATTTGAGATTTTATTTTACACATGATGTGACATTCGAAAAAAAAATCAAATACTTTTTCATTACATATAATGCATCGTTTCATATTCTCTTAACTCCTTTTTTTTCATGGATGTAAAGATTTTTGAAATAGTAAATTATATGCAGATTTTGTCAGAGAAAAAAAAAAAAAAAAAAAAGAAAAGCAAATATATAACAATTTCTGAATGAGGAAATTTGAAAAAGTTAATATCGTTATTTTTGAATGATCAGAATCATTTCAAATATTACTTTTTATTCAAACTTTAATAATAAATCAGAAAAAAGAAATATTCAGTAATTTCTGAATAACTTTTGAAAAAGTAATATCAATATATTTCAAAGCAAAAAAGATACATTTTGCTAACAGAATCTTCTCTTAAAAAAGCTGATATTTACTTGTAAGATAATTTTTTATTAGCATTATATCATGCTCATTTTATTGCATTTCTAGATGTTTAAGAAAATTTCGTATTCAACAATATTTATTACATCCTACCATTCGTTAGACTTTTTGAAAATATTTTGTAGATCTATGTCGATTGTGACTCATAGAACCTAAAACTATCCACAAATTCAAAACTTTATGCATGGTGCGTCAATTATTTAATTTTATCTATGTATTTTTCATAAATCCTCGATTAACCGCGAGCAGATGATCCGCTGTGTGGATTATCCGCTACGAGATTATTTTTTAAATTTTTAATCCTTGCAAACAACAAGGAAAATACAATAAAATAAGGTTTTCGCTGCCGCTCGCCTTTGCTCCAAATCGCCATTTGGCGAGTTAATGAACAATCAAATTGATTCGCCAAATAACAGTTCTCAATTTCAGCTCATTTTTGTATGCATGATTACAATTGAGATTCTTATCCACGTTACTGTACGGTTGATGTCGCTTTTCATCTTCAATCGTACCATGACTAACTGAATCTGAAATTTGATAAAAATCCGTGTATAAATATTTTAGATAGAATCATCGAAGAAATCATAAGAAAAAAAAACTGCATAGAAGCGCCATTTGTTAAGCGATATACTCTAAAAAATAAAGAATACTAATTTAGATCAGGAACGAATTGAATTTGAAGTTTTATGCAAATTCGAGTATTAGTTCCTGAGATAGAGCTATTCCGGTTATCATAAATAATGCCAAATAGCAGAGCCACCCTTTGTGTGATTTAGTCAAGAAAGTAAAAAATACTAATTTTTATTAGGGAATTACCTGAATCTGAAGTTTCATGAACATTCGTGCATCAGTTACAAAGATAGAGCTCTTGCTATGATCATGACTAATACCGCATAGCAGCGCCACGTGTTCTTCGATTTACAACAAGATTTAATCAAAACTACATTATATCAAGGACTAACAGAATCTGAAGTTTTATGAAAATCCTTACATTTGTTCTTGAAATATAACTATTGCGAAAATCGCGTGTTAGGCGATATGCACCAAAACCTAATCAAATTCAGTTTATAACAAGGTCTAACTGAATCGAAAGTTTTGTGAAATTTCGTGCATTAGTTCTTAAGATAGAACGCCCACAAAATTTATGCAACATATAGGCAGACATTTTTTTAAAAACATGTTTTTTTTTTGGAATCTCTGACTCCTAAATCGTGTAAGTTCCATCGAAAACCGTTATTCGAAAATTTTCATGAATCCAATACTTTCTTCTTGTAAAGATGAAAGAAAGTAAAAAAATTGGTTTATATGTTTCGAAATATCTATAGAATTAACTGTTCTATAATGTTTGAAATAAAAAAGTAAAAATCTATACCTAGTTAAAATTACTTTAAGTTTTTTTTTCAGTATTATGTATGTTTAAATCATTACATAACATTTACAGTTCACAGAATTTTGGCACTGATGCAGGATATTAAAAACTGAAAATATATTTTTATCATTATAAAGCGATAATCTGTGTTCGCATAACTTTTTTCTTCTAATGTCTCTGGCGATTTATGGAAGAGTAATTTTTATTCAAATTTCAATAAAAAATCATGGAAAAAAATTGCGCAGAAATTATTAAGTAACTTTGAAAATATCTTGTTACCAGATTCATGAAGGAGAATTTAAATAAAAAGAAAGGATAATTTTTCGATAAAATTTATATCTATATATTTTTCAATAAAATTTATATCTATATATTTTTCATTACGTAATGCCGTCTTTTCATTTCCTATTTTCTTTTACACATGATGTAAAATACTTGAAAAGTCAAGTAGTTTTCCATTCCTAAATACATTGTTTCATATTTGCATAACTGCTTTTTCTTTATGCCCGAGAAGATTTTTGAAACGGTACTTTTTTTTCAGATTATAATAATAAAACGCTAGAAAATGTATATAGCAATTTTTCTGAATATACTACCATAAAATCTAATTTCAATATATTCGTAAGTATAAAAATTGATAATTAGATAAAATTGTTTTCTGAAACAAACTCTACAAAATTTTTATTTAAAAATACATTTCTCAGGTACAAATGACATTTGAACCTGAAAAGATAACCGATTGTAGGCATCTTCTAGTAAACCTAAGCAACGTATATCAATTTCATACAATGTGAAATAATTTAATAGAATTAAAAAGCATCTTAAACCATTTTCCCCTATACTATTATATGATGAAATAATTTGGTGTGGCCCTGCAAAGTAATTACATACATTATTTGGAGCACGGATTTTACAGAATGCATATATCAGAACATACTTCATAGATGCATATCAGTCTTATTATATTCGAAAGAGTGCAGCATCATTGAAACGCACTTGAGACTAATTTTTCCATTCGCCATAAATAATGGAATACTTCTGATTGTCCTTGTAATTAAGCTATATGTTCAATTTTCATAAAATTTGAAATGACTCGCTAAAATTATGCAACAAATTTAATGTAAAAATTAAAATTTCAAACAACTCTGTAGTTTTTACTCTGTTATAAGCAGACGGACAGACTGATTGTAGGTGCTGCTATAGGTTCAACAAAGACTATAGGTGCTTCGTATTTACATAATTACGAAAGCCTTTAAAAAGAAAAAATTGGCTCAGATGTTTCGAATACCAACAGAATTAACTGTTCTATTATATTTGAAATAAGAAACAGAAAAATTGTATCCAGCTAAAATTAGTTTTTTTTAGTATTATGTAAGTCTTAATCATTATATAACATTTTCAGTTCACAGAATTTTGGAACCGATGGAGGACATGAAAAACTGAAAATATATTTTTATCATTATAAAGCGATAATCTGTGTTCGCACAACTTTTTTCTTGTAATGTCTCTGGCGATTTATGGAAGAATAATTTTTATTCAGATTTCAATAAAAAATCGTGGAAAAAATTACAGAAATTCTTAAATAACTTTGAAAATATCTTGTTACCAGAGTCATGAAGGGGAATTTATTTTTTTCATTAAGTAATGCTGTCTTTTCATTTCCTATTTTCTTTTACACATGACTTAAAATACTTGAAAAGTCAAATAGTTTTCTTTTCCTAAATGCATTGTTTCATATTTGCATAACTGCTTTTTCTTTATGCCCCAGAAATTTTTTGAAACGGTACTTTTTTTCTTCAGATTATAATAATAAAACACTAGAAAATGTATTTAGCTGTATTTCTGAATGTAGTGCCATAAAATCCAATTCTAATATATTCGTAAATATAAAAATTGATAATTAGATAAAATTCTTATCTGAAATAAATTCTAAAAAATTTGCATTGAAAAATATATTTATTTGGTACAAATGAGATTTCAACTTGAAATAATAATTGAAAATGTTCTCAAAAACGATTTATTTTATGGATAAAAGCGTTATGAGATATTATATCACATGGTAAAACTAAAATACTAAAGTCCTACTTAGTATAGAAGATATGAGACCGTATTTTTTAATGTTTAATATTTTTAAATTTAAAATTTAAATAGTGAAAATAAATTCTAATATTTAATAATTAAATATATTTTTTCAAGGAAAGTTTAGTATCCCCTTTTAACATAATTAAAGATACGCTATTAAAAAAAATTAAATGAATAACTAAATTACAACAAAGAATTTCACTTTAATTTTTTTAAATTCTAATATTTATTACATAGTAACTTCTACTCAAATGTTCTATTGCTTTTACATAAAGGTTAAGTTGAGAAAATTTTCGCAATAGAGCAGGGCTCCCAAATGGTCCGCCAACTGAACATCAGAATTTTCTTAGAGCAATTTTCTTCTAAGATTTTTCTTGCAAATTGCCGTGAAACGACCTTTGGATGTTAATTCTAGAGCAAATTCAGTAGAAACCTATTATAAAATTTTCTGTTAAAAAAATATTGATGTTCAGTTCGCGGACCATTTGGGAGCGCTGATAGAGTGATAAGTATCTACGTTAGAATCCAAACTTATGATCTTGGCTATTCAGCGTCCCAATTGCAGGGTACAGTAGGGGCAGTGAAAATATAACGTTATCAAATTTTTCCTAATTTTCAACCACTCCCTTCCTTTTGTTATCATCCCGTGTTACGGGCAAATCATGATTGGCAATAACACGCTGCCCATATGATGTACGGGTAAATCAGGGAAGTGGTTAAGAAGATAAACGGAACTTTTCATATCTGTTAGAAAATTGGAAGTCAAATTTTATTTTATTTTCATAATCCTTATTGATAAAACAGAAAAACTTTCCTTCTTTTTATTTATAATGTAGAATAAATATAGATATATGTTTTTTATTGGTGATAAAATTAAGTTAAATACTCCTCGTTTCAGAAAAATGATACTTTTAAGGATAAATTGGAATTAAGATAATATTTTACTTTCATAATCCATTTTGACAAAACAGAAAAAATTTCTTCTTTTTATTTATAATGTAGAATAAATATATATGGGTCATTCTCTGATAAGGGGAAATTTTATGTCCTTGCCTAAAGAATGTGAATTAATCAAGTCAGCTATGAATGTTTGCATTTTTTGTGAACATTTCTGTTTGAATACTACATTGTGCACTAGTTTAAATATAAAAATAAAAATAATTTCAATATCTAAAAAAGCTGTAAAGTTGCATATGTCATTACCATGGATTGTCCCAAAATTCAAATTTTTGAATTAAAACCCTTATTGCTAAGATTTAGAAAGGTTTAGAGCAAATGTAATGATTAGATGGGTATATTTGATGTTTCTACTTTTTATATATTTAACACCTTACACAAAACAGAATTTTTTTATTGATTATACCTATTTAAAGTTTGTCCCTAGCATTAACTGTTATTACCACGCTCCACAGTAATTCTTCGTTTAATTTTCTTTTATGTGTTATGTTTTATATGGAAATTCTCTTAGATTATATAGTTCCAGATCTTCTTACGAGCTGTAGTATCAATTTTTAATTAATTATGCAAGAACTGCTTCAATTTATGGATTTTGTTCCAAAATTATAGTCTGCGAATGTAACATGTGTCATTACCGAGCTCCTTTGAAATGCTTATTCAGTAATTTAACATTACAGAATCAATCAATTACAAAGGACAGTTTGGGACTGCTTTCAGCATAAATGCTCCATAAGTTTTAAATTTTTATAGTTTAGTTCTAAAATAGGGTTAACGTTAAAAATGTCATTACCATGTTCATTACCATGGCGTATTATATTTATGTTTTCAAGATCATATTAATGACAATTTTAGACTTTTTTAAAAAGTCATTGCAATTCCTTGGCAAAAATCCCCATTTCTTAAATGTCAGGTGTAATTTGAGTCAGAAATAAAGAGTTAAAATATTAGGGTCTAATCATTCGATCAAAGCCAAAATTTCCCTTTATTTGAGAATGACCCATATATATGTTTTTTATTGGTGACAAAATTAAGTTAAATACTCCTCGTTTCAGAAAATGATACTTTTACATTTAAGGGTAAATTGGAAGTAAAATTATATTTTATTTTCATAATCCATTTTGACAAAACAGAAAGTTTTTCTTCTTTTTATTTATAATGTAGAATAAAAAAATATATGTTTTTTATTGGTGATAAAATTAAGTCAAATACTCCTCATTTCAGAAAAATGATACTTCTAAGGGTTTAAATAAAATCTGTGATTTGGTTTTTATTAAAGACCCGGCTTCGTATATATCGCTACATTTTACTCTTTATATTTTCCGCTATCATTTATTCACTAATTTCATATTTTGGCACCGTTTAGTATAATCATTCATTTTTAGAACATCTTTTAGATCCCTTAATTGAATTCCCCATGAATGATACAAAATCTGGATATGTATTTTATGATAACAACATACTATTTTCAATGTACATAAGCACAGTTGAGAGAAAAAATATGATTGATTATAAAGTAATCCACTTTTCTGTCACCCTTTTTTATAAGAAAAAAGGAGGAGTGTGTAAAAATATTTTCCTAAAATATTTGATGCTATGATAGCTCTTTCGAAACATTATCTGAAAAAGATATTTTTAATATTCGAAAAATTCTGAGCTCTTTTTTTTGCCCTATACAAGTCATTTATGTTTAAAATTGCATGAAATATTTCTTTTGAGTATCTATAGTTTTTAGTAACTAGAAGATTTCTTCTTCTATTACTTGCAAAATAACTTTTTTAAATAAATTAATTACCTTTGTTTTAATTAGAAGCAATTTGTTTACCATGCATGTCTATAATATTTTTGTTATTTCGATTGTTTGTCACAATTGCAATTTTTAGGGTTCTTTGTTTAAAAAAGTAAAAACAGATCATTATAAGATCACTTCTATGTCTCTCTGTCTGCAAATCCGTTTGACTCGTAAACTGTAAAACGTGGGAAGTTCAAATTGTGGAAGTAATGAAGATTATTGCTCAACATAGCTACAGATTATTAAGCATTCAAAAATATATTTAAGGAAAATCTAGAGGGGGTTATTAAGTAACTTGAGGAAAAAAAAAAGAAACAAAAACTTTTCCTTGTTTCCTTTAGTGTGGGATATCGTGTGAAAACGTTTGTACCATTGCACTCAAGAATACAATTTTTTTTTAATTTTAAGTACTTTATAAAAATGAGAAAAAACACAATTTTGGTTAGAAGATCTCTAAAAAATACGCGATTATCGTCAGAGGTTCGCGAAAAAACGTGGGATTCTTGTCAGGGGATATAGGAAGAATACGGTTTTTGTCAAACGATTGCAAGAATAAACGCAAAATTCGGCGACTTATACGTCGAAAATAAGTCGCCAAGTCAAAAATTTAGTCGACACGTTGCGAGTGGAGACCTTGAATCTGCACCTATATTTTCTAATGTTTGAGAAGATAAAGGTGAAGATAAGAATAATAATAATGTTAAGAAGATAAGAAGATTTCATAGCTGTTAGAAAATTGGAAGTAAAACTATATTTTCGTAATCCTTTTTGACAGAACAGAAACTTTTCTCTTTTTTATGTAATGTAGATTTATTATTATATATATATATATATATTTTAAATCAGTGACACAATTAAATTTAATGTTCCTCATTTCAAAAAATAATACAGTTAGGGTGTACTTATCTGCGCTTTTGTTTTTGTTAAAGACTTAGCTTCGTATATATCGTTATTTTTTATACTTTATATTTTCTGCTATCATTTATTTACTAATTTCATATTTTGGCATCGTTTACCATAATAATTCATTTTTGCAACATCTTCTGATCCCTTAATTGAATTCACCATGAATGATACAAAAATCTGGATATGTATTTTACGATAGCAACATACTATTTTCAATGTACATAAGCATGGTCGAGAGAAAAAAAGTATGATTGATTATAAAATAATCCACTTTTCTGTCACCCTTTTTTTATAAGAGAAAAGCAGAAGGATATAAAAACTGTTTCATGAAATATTCGATGCTAAGATACGTCTTTTGAAACATTATCTGAAAAAGATATTTTTAATATTGGAAATTTTCAGAGCTCTGTTTTTGTGCTATACAATGCCATTTTAAAATTGCATGAAATATTTCTTTGGGCATTCTATAGTTTTTAATATACAGAAGATTTTTTTTTCCTTTACTAACAAAATAATTGTTTTTATTTATAAATTATTTGACTTCGAATTAGTTACCAGCAATTTGTTTACTATGCTAAGGATAATACTTGTTCTTTCAATTGTTTGTCATAGTAGCATTTTTTTTTAAAATCCTTATCACGGGTTATCTTTTTCGTTTTTTAAAATCCTTTTTTGCTCAAGATAGGAGAAATATTTTTCTTCCGTAGTCAGCGCACATCATTGTAGAAATATTATATTATTTCTGCAAACGTATTTTTCGAATTAATAATAAAAAGTACTACTTAATAATATGTAATTCCACATTTTGAAAATAAATAATATAAAATTTTATTCTTTAAACAATTTAGTACAGTCATTATAACTGTTAAAATTAGTAATGAATTAGTAATCTGAAATTTTGAATTAGTGTTATTTAGAATAATATCTTATCCTTTTTTTCTCATTTCACCTTTTTTTTCAATTAGAGATTTTATAGGAGCGTTAAAAATGATAAATATCACACCAAGATCGATGAAAATTTGTATAGTAATTACGATAGTTAAAATTAGAAGCATATTCGTAATGTGAAGAATAAAAGAAGTAAAAATATAATAATAAGTATTCCTTATTGGTTCCTCTCTCCAATCATTCAAATTCAAATTAATATTTTTGTACAATTGTTGCTATTATAGAAATGGTTAAAAGCTGTAATTATTTACTCTAATAACCTTAACTTATACTTAATTATTCTCAGATACTTTTCTTATGCTATTTTTGCCTAAAAGTTGTATATTTGTTTACTTACATGTAATAATATAAATGTATTAATATATCATAATCATTTCGTAATGATTGGCTTTAACCCCTTAACGCGCAGTGTTGCCGGGTCGGCAACACCTAAAGTTCCCCCTGTTTACAGACACATGAAATATTCACGGAGTTTTCTCCGTGAATATTTCAAAAGCTACTCTAATGGCTACTTTAAATCTTTCTCATGAGTTCTAGATGGCAGCACCACAGAGATCAAACTCTACTGTTTTTAAATAATAGGTAAAATGTTTTACTGCAATATGCGCTTCACAGCAATGCTCTTCTCACTGCGCTTATCAATGCTTTACTTATGGGAGGCTACCACTTCGGTAACAGCTGTATAATTAAAATGGTTAGCGCAATCTTTACAAAACAATACCTGTGTACTCCTCTAGGCCTAAATAGATTGCCTAATTTTTTTTCTTTAAATTCCAACTTTAAAGAGTAGTGCGCCGGAAAGGGTTAACCTAATCGATCGTCTTTTACGAGATATTTTATCTTTCACCACCGGTTTCTAAAATCAGCAATTTTTGTCTACTAAAATTGGGAAAATGCGCAGATTAAATAAGTCAAAATTTTAATAAAAATTTACTGCTGAGAATAATGAAAGATACTGAACATCGTTTGCAGCATGTATACCGGTCGCTCGTCCACAAGGGGTTAACGAACATGTATACCCTTCCGAGGTCATCGGAAGTTTAATAGTTCTTCATTAATCCTTTTGTTTTTGTATGTCTTTATTTGTAAAATGTACTTTTTATTAAATTCATTCATTCGGTATAAGTAAAAGGTCATTTTTATCTTAACCCCTTGGGGACGAGCGACACGTATACGTGTCGCAAAATGGTTTAGAAATCATTGTTTATCCCCAACAGTAAAATTATACTGTGAAATTTGACTTGTATAATCGGAGCGTTTTCTCGATTGATTAAGACGTACATTTCTGTTTTTCAATACCAGTGACTAAATATTAAAAATTTCGTAAAAAGCTCTCGTCGCGAAGGGGTTAAAGAATAATCTTTGTTCTATGTATTTCTCATTCATCTACTGTACCTTTCTCGCTGGTTTTTAACGCGGACAGCTAGAAATAGATATAGAGCAAACTTGATAAAACCCCTATTGAAAGCTGCTAATTACGATATTTATTCGATTAAAATTATTCTAGTTTTTAACCGCAATTCTGATTTGACAGTACGTATTACTTGTTTTTGCTAATCATGATTTATTATTCTCATCCGAAACTTTTTACTGTAAATTTTGTATTATATAATCCGAGCATTTTCTTGATTTACTTAAGCAAAAATTTCGGTTAAAAAAAAAAAAAAAAAAAAAAAAAACACTGATAAAAGATTAAATATTCTGTAAAAAACATAAAACAAAAGTGCATTAATTGAAAGTTCTTTTTTAAACTGTTGATCAGTTAACCCTTTCCGGCTCACTGTGTTCAAACCCGGGATACTTAATTTTAATTCCAAACTTGCAGATGGCATCAATACTATTTTAATAAAATTTTGCTTTTACAATAGAAGCTTAAATTAAGACATCCTTAATTTCTAAAAATGTCGTTTGTAAATTACGGTAAGAGTCGATAATTTCTCATTTTGCTAAAACGATTTTCCTTTGCCAGAAAGGGTTAAGTGTAAAAAGAAAAATACTAAAAAATACTAAAAAAAATAAATAAATTTAAAGCGCACATCACAAACATATCAAAATGCATTTTTATATAAGTGTTGGAAGCTAAAATAGTCCTATGAAAGTAAAACTTTCGAATCCAGAAATGCAAATGACCTCGAAAAAATCCGTTTCATAGTGATTTTCTTGTTAACAGGTGCACCGCTTATTCTGATCTTAATGATATTTTTTTTTTTTTGGTATTTTTTCTATTTATAAAGACTTTACTGTATAAATTGAATAAGTTCAGAGTTCAACTGTGACAATTTTCCCCAAATTTCTCGCTTAAATTTAATTTTTGAAAATATGCATTCATTATCCATTATCACATAAGGTATACTGGGGTAATAACGCCACGTTAAGCTTCTACCAATTTTCACGGCTTAGTTTTAGACTGTGTTTTTCAAATAAATATAGGATTTGATACAGTAACTCATTGAATATCTATATAAAAAATAATATAACAGATATGTATTCATAAAATGTAATGGCGTGATTTCTTGGCCAATGCTTTTTGGCGTTATTACCCACCTATATGGGTAATAACGCCATGCAAACAAAACTATGAAATAAAATGGAATAATTGCATGAAGATTGCCCAATTCTAAAAATACAAACTCTACAAACTTAGAAATTTACAAATTGCATTCTAAGCTATTGAAAATGTTCAATTTTTTGTGAAAGTGTAAGAAAAATAAAAGTGTGGTGTGGGAGGGGGGATGTGGCAAAAGAATATCAGACCGTGATCTTCTTTTTGCTTAAAAAGGACCGCTTAAATAGAATTATTAGAAACATTAAAAGGACCGCTTAAATAGAATTATTAGAAACATTAAAAGGACCGCTTAAATAGAATTATTAGAAACATTGCACAGTTTTATCTGTATTTATTTCAATCAGTATTTAGCATGTAGCTCGGCCACTGTAGGGAATCAACTGGGGTATTAGTGCTAAGCATTGGCGTTATTACCCCGGTATAGTTATAGTGCAGTACATTTTAAATTACAAATTATCTCGAGAAGATATCCGAAATCTTCAACAACATTTTGAAAGTACATGAAATGCACAACAAATTTATCTAATTAACAAAGTATTTCCGGATAAAAAAAAAAATAGTCTTCACATCACAAAACGTATCTCGCAAATTTTAGATCAAGCGTTAATTATAGTTGCTTGTAAAAACAATAAGACCTACAAATGGAACAAATTAACTTGAAGCTGTTTTTTGCGATTTATATGACTGAAAACCCTTCTGCGCAGAGCACATGGGTGTCATTTACCAGATTATTTCATAATTATGCATAATATTAACACTTGGCGTTATTACTCCGCCTGGCGTTATTACACTAGACCACCTTATTTCAAAATATATTTAAAAAAATCATTGTATTGAAAAGTTCCTTGGCTTCATTATTTTCTACTCTGACCTAAAAATCACATGTCATGCACATTTAAAAATATGTGAAGTCATTTAATGTTTATTCTTTTGCTATAAGTAAAAAATAGACCATCAGCATAAAGAAGTTTGCATAAGGCGCCAAATGTAGAAACCTTATTCATATTTTATTTAAACCCTTAGTCATTATTCAGACTTACTTATTTCTAAATACAATTTTGAAATGCCATATCATTAAAAATTTAATTTAACATTATTATTGACAACCCTGTTGTGAAATTTTGTAACCATATAAATCAGTCTTCGAACGAAAAATGAGAAATAAAATTTTATGAAATCACACATTCCAGGATACGTAAAATTATATAATGTGTGTTCTTTTGCTATAAACAAAAATAAACCTAGTATAAAGGAAATTGCTTAAGACGCCAAATCTTGCAACCTTATCCATACAAACATGAGATACCGATGATATTACGTGGAGCTTTTTTTTCCCGCATTTATTTCTTGGCAAGCTGTATTCTTTTCAGAAAATATTATAACTTTTCTATTTTATTTTTTTCACCACATAGCGAATATGTAAGTTTCTAAATGGCGGACGTGAGTTACTGATAAATGCGTTTTTCCTGTCGTATAAATAAAGCATAAATGTTCTGAGGCCGGCAGTTATTAAGTTTATTTCTTAGCTTGCGTTTGCGATTTTGACGTTGTTAAGGAAACAAGGAGTGTTCGATTGCCTCTGTTTGCAGTAAAGGAAAAACTCAGAAAAGCTGGCGAAGCGTGTGTTTTGATATCACATATTTTGTTTTTTACGATTATTTAGTAGAACTAATGGTGTTAAGAAGAGGGAAATAAGGAGAACTTTCTGTATCGATTATTTCTTCTCTATGTATAGTGCTGTCAGGGCTCCCTTATTTCTATGAAATATATTTCTTTATTGTGAGGATATAAATAGGTTGCTTAATAGATATAAAAGAAGATTTAATACGCGATATTTTTCTTCAATGATACTGAGCAGTGGTTTATTTTCTCTTTAGTATTAAACGGTAATCTTATGACTCTATAGATTATTTTGTTTTGGTAAATAGTTATTAGTTTAAAAAGACTAAATAACATTTTATACTCATAATGTGTATAAATTTACACAATTGATTTTTTAAACACAAAAATTTTTAAATTTTGATACAATTAGAAATAATAAACATACTTCATTGTGTAAGGTAAATTGGGTGAGGATGCTGTAGTTTTTGATTTAATTGTTTTAAAATTTGCTTCAGGATTTTAATTAATATTCTTTGATTTCTTGTTAAAGTTTGCAGTCTTATGTATGATTAAAAACCTATTTCATTTTACAGATATTATAGGAAGCATTGAAGATTTGGTTGGGCATCTTTTCCAACATTTCGTCATCTTACTCCAAGATATGGGTAACATAGACAACGGAAAAACTCCGATCTCCCCACTGATGTGAAGATGCAGTGTTCAATTGCCTCTGTTTGCAGCAATTAAAAAATAAAGGAAAATTCGTAAAAAGTTGGCGAAGCGTGTGTTTTGATATCACATATTTTATTTTTTACGATTATTTAGAAATTTATTTAGAAATTATTTAGAAATTTTTACGATTATTTTAGGGAAATAACGAGAACTTTCTGTATCGATTATTTCTTCTCTATGTATAGTGCTGTCAGGACTCCCTATTTCTATGAAATATATTTCTTTATTGTGAGGATATAAATAGGTTGCTTAATAGATATAAAAGGAAATTTAATACTCGATATTTTTCTTCAATGATATTGAGCAGTGAATATTTTCGCTTTAGTATTAAACTGTAATGTTATGAATCTGTGGATTTTTTTGTTTTGGTAAATAGTTATTACTTTAAAGAGACTAAGTATTATTTTATGTTCATAAGATTTCAATTTTAATGCTGTTAGGAATAAGGAATAAATTTACTAGGATAAGATGATTTTAGATATAATTGTTTTAAAAATCGCTTGTTCATTTTCATTGTTATTCAAAGATTTCCTGTTAACGTTTACACGCTTATGTATGATTTAAAACATATCATTTTACAGACATTATAAAAAGCATCGAAAATTTCTTACCCAACATTTTGGCATCTTATCCCAAGGCATGGGTGAGATAACCGACGCGGATAAGACCCCGGTAACACCCTCTGAAGTGAAGAAGAGTATCCAGCAGCCATTTAAAGCCCAAACAGACTAGATAATTTCTTGTGGTTACGTGTCGGCTCGTTTGTTGTAATGACACGGTGTTTTTGATCTTTAATGAGTTTTGCAGAAAAGGGATGGAAAAAGAGAAATATTTCCGTCAAATAGGGTGGATCTGCTTATTACCCGATTCTTTTGTTCATTCCCCTCCGTTCTATTATGAAGAAACCGCAAATGGGTCCTATAGAAAAGGCTCTTCCAAGAATTCAGTTCACGGGGAGAGTATTTCAATGTGCATGCAACCTTATACTTTGCGGAACGGGTGGATACAAGAGTAATATCAGAGTGGCGGATAATATCAGATTTATTTCTCTAGTACTTAACGACTTGTGTAAGTAAAAAGAACACGCACGTAATTTTTTTCACACTTACCAAAAAAGTAAAAACGAAATTACAATTAAAACGCACAGCCTCAACTAGTAGGAAAGAATAACAAAAATATACTAATTCGTCATATTTATTTTCTATGTGTACTGCTGCCAAGACCTATTTATACGAAATATATTTCTGTATTTTGAAGTTATAAATGATGTGCTTAAAGGATATAAAAATGCTCATAATTTCTTTTCAATTTCTTGGTAGAAATATGATGCCAGTCATAAGAAAACAACGAGAAATTTTATATCGAATCTTTATTTTTTATATATAATACAACAAAGACCTCTAAATCTATAGTTATATTTTTAGAAAAAAAAGAGAAATGAAAGCAAAATACAAGTTATTCTGTTTGAATGCAAACCAAGCATATACTCCGACGCGCCTCTTATGGATTATTGTGCAACTGAACTTTAAAAAAAGCTCCTTAAAAACCGCTTCCAAACCATTAGAATGACTATAGAAGCGGTTTATATATTATGGTCGAAAAGTGGAACTCGATATTTGTAGGATATTATGTGTCAATTATTTCGTCACGATGTATTTTTCTACTACAATGCTATTCTGTTTCTAGTTTATCAAAGACTTTTTATTTATAGTACATGTCTTACTGTACTACATTGTTAGTACGAATAAAAGTAAATATGATAAAGTAAATAATTGAAAGCAATAACAAACTGAAAGTAAATAATCAATAAATATTGGAAAGTAAATACGATCGTAATAAGTAGTACAATTAAAACATATAAAAGATCAATACAATTTTTTTTCGTTTATTTATTTATTTATTTATTTATTTATTTAATTTTTTGCAGAAATATGGTGTGACAAGAAAATAATTCGAAATCGTTTATTTCTTTTCGATGTATTGATACCAAGACTTCCTATCTATATTAAATATATTTCTTTATCGTGAGGTTATAAATAAAGTTCTTAAAGGATATAAAAGAAGATTAAATCTGATTATTTCTTTACGATCATTTTATAGAAATATGGTATCAAGGAGTAAAATAACAAGAATTCTTTTTTTTATGTATACTGCTGCAAATATCTTTAAAGCTACGTTTATATCGTTAGAAAACAATGAGAAATGAAAGCAGAAAAGTGTTGTTCTACTTAACTATTCTATTCTATGCAAATCACCCAACGTTTCTCGACGTGCCTGCTATGGATTACTGTGAATTATAGGTGCGAATTTCCAGTATTTTTAAGAAGTCAACGGCTCTTAAACCTAAATATTCCAGCCACCATTAGGGCAAAATTTATATGAAAAATTAAGAAACAACATGAAACAACATAGAAACAATGTGAATTTCTCCAAAAAATCGCAGAAGAAAAGCTAATTTTATCAAAGGATCATAAAAAATGCCGCAACTTTCCTTAAAAATACACTAAATTTTCGTCCAATGATCGCAGAAAAAATTCAATTTTTGGTTTTTATTTCGATTTCGATTTTGCGATTTTGGTTCACGAAATTAGATTCTTACGATTTTCGTCAGAGGATCGAGAAATAAATGTGGATAATTCAGAGGTTTGCGGAAAAATTGCAATTTTTGTTTAATAATCACGAGAAAAAAAAACGCAAAATTCACCTATGGATGGCGACTTAGACGCTAAAAATTAGTGAATCTGCACCTATATGTGCATTTGAGCTTTTGACAAAATATCTTTTAAATAAAAAGCTTCCAAAACATTGAAATGATATTGGTGGATTTTTGTCGGAAAGTGGAACTTGATATTTAAGGATATTCTGTATCTTTATTTTAGTCTCCATGTATCTTGTATTACTGTCATATTTCGTCTCTAGTGCATGAATTTATAAGACATTTTGAACTGTGTTACCTTGTTATAAATAGTATGCTTAAAATATATAAAAGAATGGTAATACTCCATATTTTTTTGTGACGACTTAGTAGAAATATGGTGTTAAAAAGAAAATAATAAGAATAATTTTTCATATAATCTGTTTCTTTTCTATGTATATTGTTACTGAGACTTTTTTTTGTATGCGAAATATATTTCTCTAGATTCTCTGCTTAGAGGATATAAAAAAATATATCTCACTATTTCTTTTTACAGTTATTTAATAAAATATGGTCAAATCCAGAGGAAAATAACTAGAATTTCTATATCGACTTTTCTTTTTTATCTAATCTGCTGCAAATATGTCAATATCTACAGTTATATTTTTATAGGTGAGGGGTGGAAGCACAAACAACCACCTCATCAAATTTATGGATGAAAATTAAGGATTAATTAAAACTCGATTTGCATATTAAAACGCAATCGGTCTGCCAACTCATATCTTAGTGGAAAACACCTAAAAACCCGATTTCAGTGGTTAACTCTTAGGTTTACCGTTGTTTTCCTCCATGTTTTCATACTTTTGAGTGCAGGAAACGACAATGGTAAATCTACAAGTTAATCGTTATGTTTTCCTGCACCAAATGCTCCATGTTTTCATACTTTGGAGTGCAGGAAACGACAATACTAAAGCTACGAGTTAATCGTTATGTTTTCCTGCACCAAATCCTCCATATTTTTATACTTTTGAGTGCAGGAAACGACAATGGTAACTCTACGAGCTAATCGCTAAAAAACGCGTAACGTCTAAAACCTGTTTTTAAATATTTTCCACCACAAATTTGGACTTGGCAGACCGATTGCGTTTTAATAAGCAAATCGAGATTTAAATAATTTAGATTTTCTTCCGTGAATTCGATGAGGTGATTATCTGTACTGCCGACTCTCTCTCTATTAGAAAAAATAGGGAATGAAAGTCTATTTAAATGCAAACCACGAGAATTATCCCAATGCCCTCCTATAGATTACTGTGCATTTGGACATTTAACAAAAGTTCTTTAAAAGCGGTTTCCAAAACTTGAAAATGCTATTGAAAATTATGATTGAAAAATGGAACTTGATATTTAAGGAAAAACAGCATGTGATGCATTATTAGGTACTTTTATGCGCACAGGAATTCCTGAAATTATACATTCGGATCAAGCCACTAATTTTAAATCCGAATTCTCTAAAGAATTTGAGAATCGGTTAGGAACATCTCCCCGCTTCTCAACTCCATCGTATCCCGCCTCAAATGGCGCGAATGAAAAATTTAATAGGGTGTTTAAACAAATGTTACATCATGTAATTCGTACCGATCCTGTTAATTGGGATAAACATATTCCTTTTTTAAGGCTGTCTCCTTTCTGTATCATTTATTTAGTCATTTTGTACTGTAAAACAAGCTTCTATTTCGTATGCAGTGCATCAAAGACTTCCTATTTATAAGACATATCTTATTACGATGCATTGTTATAAAAAGCACGCTTAATATATAAAAGAAGATTAATACTCAATATTTTTATACGATTACTTAGTAGAAGCGTGATGCTAAGAAGAAAAGAATAACAAAATTTTCGAAATCGTCTGTTTTCTATTATATTTATATAGATGCCGAATTTTCGAAATCGTTTGCTTCTATTCTATACACATTTCTACTAAGACTTCCTATTTATACGAAATATATTTCTGAATTTACGAGGTTATAGATGGGGTGCTTAAGGGATATAAAAGAAGATTAAACCTCATTATTTGTTTACGATTATTTGATATAAATATGGTGTCAGTCAGAGGAAAAAAACAAGTATTTCTATATCGATTCCTTCTTTTTTATGTATACTGCAAAGACTTACTATCTCTTTGAAATGTATTACTTCGATATGAAGTTGTAACTAGGATGCTTAAAGGATATAAAAGAAGACAAATACTCAATATTTTTTTACGATTATGTATCAGTAATACGTTCTTAAAATGAGGGAAGTAACAAGAGTTTTCTATACTCTTTACTATTATTTCGCCAACATGATTTGTGAATAAAAGATTTCCTATTGATATTAAATACACTAATATGCTGCAACAATTTAATACAAACAATACAACAACATTTCCTGACGTGCCTGCTATGGATTACTGTGCATTTGAAACTTTTAACAAAAGATCCTTAAAAGGAGCTTCCAAAACATTAGATTGTGTCAGAAGGAGAAAGTCAGGGTAGCAGGTAGGTTAGGGGGAAAACGCAGTCAAAAAAAAAAAAAAAAAAAAAAAAAAAAAAAAAGCAGTATTTTTAATAGAAAATTCTTTATACAATTAAAGAGATTAAAGAAAGCTAATTTATCTTGAAAAAAATACTGGTATTTAATAACTTTTTTGACTGTGTTTTTCCCTGACAATTCTCTACCCCGTTTAAAGATATTTTCTATCATTAGTCTCCATGTACCTTCTATTGCTATCTTATTTCACCCCTAATGAAGGATTTTTTATTTATAAGACATTTTTCACTGTACTGCATTGTTTTAAATAGCAGGATTAAAATATAGTGATTGATATTCAATGCATTTTTTACGATTATTTAGTAGAAATGTGGTATTAAGACGAAAAGAATAAACAAGAATTTTCGAAATCGTCTGTTTTCTATTCTATGTATATAGATCCAGACTTCCTATTTATACGAAATATATTTCTGTATTGAGAGGTTATAAATAGGGTGCTTAAGGGATATAAAAGAAGATTAAACCTCATTTTTTTTTTACGATTATTTGATATAAATATGGTATCAGTCAGAGGAAAAAAACAAGTATTTCTATATGAGTCCTTTTTTAAGCATACTGCAAAGACTTCCTGTTTCCTGGGATATTTTCCTGGGATGTGAATTTGTTACTAGGGTGCTTAAGGGATATAAAATAAGACAAATACTCTATATTTTTTTTTGATTATGTATCAGTAATACGTTCTTAAAATGAGGTAAAAAACAAGAATTATCTATTCTCTTTATTTCGCCAACTTTCAACAAAAGATCCTTGAAAGGAGGTTCTAAAACATTGAAATGACTATGGTAGATTGTGGTTGGAAAGTGAAATTTTATATTTAGGGATATTATGTATCATTTATTTATTTTCCATACATCTTGTATTGCTATCTTATTTAGTGTCCACTGAATAAAAGACTTTGTATTTATAAGATATTTTTCACTGTACTGTATTGTTATAAATGGTACGATTAAATTATATAGATGTATACTAAATTTTTTTTAAAAATATTTAGTAGAAATATAGTGTTAAGACGAAAAGAATGACAAGAATTTTCGAAATCGTCTGTTTTCTATTCTATATATATAGATCCGGACTTCCTATGTATACGAAATATATTTATGTATTGAGAGGTTATAAATGGGGTGCTTAAGGGATATAAAAGAAGATTAAACCCCATTTTTTTTACAGAAATATGGTGTCAGTCGGAGGAATAAAACAAGTATTTCTATATCGATTCTTTCTTCTTTATGTATACTGCAAACACTTCCTATTTCTTTGAAATGTATTATTGGGATGTGAAGTTGTAACTAGGGTGCTTAAAGGATAGATAAGAAGACAAAGGCTCAATATTTTTTTTATGTATCAGTAATATGTTCTTAAAATGAGGGAAGTAACAAGAGGTTTCTATAATATTTACGATTATTTCTCTAACATGTATTGTCAATGAAAGACTTCCTATTTATATAAAATATATTAATATGCTGCAACAATTTAATAGTAGAATTGGAAACAACATAAGGAAACTGATGTTCGATATTTTTTTAATTGCTTAAAACAAATATGGTACATAGAAAATGAAAAAAAAAACTGTATATCGATTATGTTCCCCTTTAAATAGAACTGCAAAGACTTACATTTTTTCAAAATATAAAAAATGTGCTGCAATAAAAAAGTCCTTAAAATAGATAGGAGAAGCTTATTATTCAATAAATATTTCCGGTTATTTATTAGAAATACAGTGTATAGGAAAATATTTATTTTCTGTTTAGTTTATTTTACATTTATGTGTAGTACTATTCGAACTTCCTAATTATAAGAAATAGCGTTTCATATTTTATGAAAACAAATATTAATACTCCATATTTTTTTGCTTCAGTGATGTTAAGAGACTACACTAGCTGAGACTTAGTAAGGGATTTTTACATTTTTCCTCACTACATTTCATGTTGTCAAAATATATGTATAAAGTTTCTGTTTAGATAAAATCGTGCAAAAAAAGTTCGAAAGATCTCGCCTTATCTTTTATAGCTCCATGCAAAACGAAATTATGAAATCTGGTGTCGAATCCAAATTATTTTCTATGAGAAAAGAAAAAAAATGCAATTGTTTCTAATCCAATCCATAGCAACAGCATGGAATACAGAATAATGATATTGATATTGAAAGACATTTTAAAATAACGAAAATTGTTTTTGATTTTAATATTAATACGAAAATAAGTAGCAGTAGCTGCATTTTTTTGCAGTAAACATAAAATTGCAAAGATCGCAATTTTTATGTCACATAGTGTACATTTATATTGATTTTGTAGAAGTAATAGTATTACAAAACGATAGTAAATGTAAAAAATTGAGTTATTTCTAATTATTTGTAATATTTATGTACATTGATTACACTCTATCTCATTAGTTACCATTAACAAAAAAAAAAAAAAAAAAAAAAAAAAAAAAAAAAAAAAAAAAACAATCATTACAAAATTAACTCTCTTTTTATATTATTTTTTATTTTTGTTTTTAAACTTCATATCTTATTATTTTATCTAAATATATACAAACAAACGCAGATTTTATAATAAAATAGCTACATAAATAAATTGTATCTTCCGAAATAGAATTCTTTTCTAACCATAGGTCGAAAAAAAGACGAATTTAATGGATTTTACTCCCTAAGGATAGGTAATTTTTCATTTCTCAGTTTTCTATATTTATTTTTCTACCAGGAATTTAAAAGCATACATAACATAAGGTTTCTTTTATATAGTGAATTTTTTTATGTAGTAAAACATTTTTTGATGTCATATAGTGTATTTTATGATAATTTTGTAGAAGGAAAAGTATTGCAAAACGAAAGTAAATGTAAAATTTGTATATTGGTCACATTTGATCTCATTAGCTACCATTAAGAAAAAAAAATCATTTCAGAATTAACTCTGTTTTTATTCATTTTTATGTTGTTTTTTAAACTTCATTTTTTACTATTTTCTAAAAATATTTCTATACAAATGCAAATTTTATAATAAAATAACCACATAAATATGTTGTATATTCCGAAATAAAATTATTTTCTAACCTTATATCGAAAAAAGACGAATTTAATGAGTTTTACTCCCTAAGGATAGGTAATTTCTCATTTCTCAGTTTTCGATATTTATTTTTCTTTCAAGATTTAGAAAGCAAACACAACATATGGTTTCTTTTAGGTAGTAAATTTAACTATTATGCTTGCATGCATGAGAGATTGAAATAAAATACATACATATATCGAATATTTTTATGCTTTATTATTATCTGATTTTTATCAATGCTGTATTCTGCTTTAATAACAAGAAATAAATACAATAATAAAACAAATTTCATTTTATTATTCTTATTATAAATAATTACAGAAATGCATTAAACTTTAAAAATAATGCAGCGTTAAAAAAATACTTTTAATGATGTGTGCAATTTATATTTCACATTTGCAAATGTAATAAGATAAAAAGCACTTTTGTTAACACATGAAATCCGTAAATTTTATAAAAATAACTTGAAGCAGAAATATAAAAAAATAGATATACAGTAGAACCCCGCTAATTCGGAACCCGTTAGTCCGGATCTCCGAATAATCCGAATCGATTTGGTAAATTTTTTGCAATGTAACAAAAACAGCAATATATCACTAACTTTGGCAATTCCAATTTTCTATTTAAACCACTTAGAAATTTCATAAAAAATCACCACAAAACAAATGAAGCAACATCTCATTTAGAACAATTAATGGTTTATTTTTAATGTCAGGCAGCGATTACACTCAATAGACTACTTATGCTCAAGCGGATGCGTGAACGTACGGCTCGCAAAAGGTATAGAAAACTGGCACAGCAGAAAATTACAAGCTTTTTTATTACAAAGTAAACATTTTTACCGACTTTAAATATTCAATAACTTTAACTTGAAGCTGATTTTCTGTAAGTATGTTTTATTTTATTTAACGTTTCCTAATTCTCCGGATAATCCGGATTGAGTCTGGTCCCAATTAATCCGAATTATCGGGGTTTTACGGTATATGTGTAAGTAAAAACTGTTTTTTATTAAAAATAATTTATTAAACGCAATATAACCTCGAAAATCCGCCATCGTCGGGCCGAGACTAAACTAGATTTTTGAAAATTTCGGAATCTTGAAAGAATATCAAATTAAGTACGACATTCTGAATGGTGCATTTGTACATGAACTTATATCATAGTCAAGTGATATTTATTTAATAATTAAAGAAAATTAAACATTTAAGAAAAACCGAGTTTGGCTGACATTTTCTTCGTCAGAAAAAAATGTAATTTAACAAATTACAACGACTATATGGAAAATAATATTTTCAAACACTGTAATTTTAGACTTAATTATTTCTATAATTAAAAAAAAAACAATAATAGCATCATTTTTATGATGATCAAAACGTAGCTTACGTAATAACAGAGTCATATTAATATGCCTGTACTTTTAGAGATAAGTTAATATTTCTGAACCATTCGTTCAGGACATGAACGATTTCAGACATTTTCAGTTTTTACATCGTCGTATAAAGAAAAAAAAAGTTTTAAATGCAACTCGTTTGAAACCTGTATCTAATTTTTTTGTGCTATTATTATTATTTTTTGTAGTTTTTAATACTTTGCAACAGATTATGGCAACAGAAGTATTCCACTTTTGAACATTAAACTGGACTAATCATAAAACGAATAAAATAAAAAACACAAGTATTTCATTTCTAGACATTGAGCATGGACTAAACGGAAAACGAATAAAATAAAAGAAGTTGCGGAATTCAACCAATAAAAAGATTCAGATTACTTCAGATTTTCCGATTCTCTACCGGGAACTACAACTATTTTCCCAAATAGTTAAAAAAATCTAATAAACATATAACGTTACACCCATGGTGAGCGTCATTTGTAACGGTAAATGCATGCTGGGTGTCATTTGTAACGTTGGGTTGGTCGTGGTGGAGGTTAAATGTAGACATACTCATTAATTCAGGATAAAATAACAAAGTTTATTAAAGTGATAATGGCTGAAGGGAAGTGGAGCAAGTCTTCAAATTTACACAACTGAAAACACTATGAACAGCTAAATCATACGCACAGGCTTCGGCGTAGCTCAGTCGGGGCACCTACTAACACTTCTCGCTATCTTCTGGCTGAGCTGCTGAACAAAGCTTAATTAAACAGCCCGTGGCTGTGGGTAATTCTTTATTTCACCAAATAATCAAAAATGGAACTACTAAAAACTCTCTTACCACGGCCGAATCTCAAATCAACTATCCAAACTCCTTTCCACTTCGCTGGAGGCCGTTGCTACTTCCTATTCGCTAGCACTTCGCTGAACAATAATTCACTTCGCTATTCAATGGCAGAGAACCTCACACGCTGGCTGCTGGCTAATGCCAGAGACACGCCAGAGACACTCAAACCCAAGCTTTTATATGCTGCAAACTGAGATACTTCACATTAACATATTACTAATAACCGCGAGCTAACTGTAAAATCCGAAAGAGCACACACACTCTAGAAAGTTAAAGTAAAAGAGAGGATAGATGTCGCTTTTACGCTTACACTTGTTAAATTATTGACGTCACGACCTCAGAAATACTAGAGTGCCTTTATGCAAAGGTCACTCCCTCACAAACATTGAAGTGATTTCTTTACGTTTAATTTCAGAACATCGATAAGTGTTATTTTCTTCTGTCTTTTAGCTGGTCTTTACCAAATTTTTCTTGGATTTTATACAAGTGAGGAATGTCGATTTCATTTCGGAAATACAGTCTTGTTTTTCTAAAGTAGATTTAATTTTCTTTTTTTCCATCTCTTCTCATCTGCGGTTTTATTTAAAGCATCATGAGTAATCTCACAGTCCGCTAAAACACCGCTTTCGATATGAAAGTTTTTAACTAATAACCAATAGCTATTTTTCTTGTCCCATACGTTGAAAGTGTATAAAAAAGGGAAGGACTAAATACCAGACACATAGCACTAACTTCTTGTGGTCAGGCGTCACTCTCTCTGATCTTTCGTGTCGGCGCTTTGATGGATAAATGGCTTTATCAGTCCACTGAATTTGAACTTCAAGAGAGAAATCGAACGCGAAATAAGATGACAGCTTTACGACTGAAGATAGGGGAGGTAAACTTTCCCTTGCTTTGTCAATTCGATACGATTCGTACCCCAAAAATCATTTAAAGAGGTTCCAAAACTAGCAACCTTTTGTTCTGTTCCACCGATTGTCGGAATCACTGCTTCTTCAAAGATAGATTTATTGCTCCTTAAGTGTAACTGAAAGTAGTGATGCTTGCGCGCAGCCTTAGGTTGCATACAGATTGCAATATTCTCCCTGTCAATTGAATTCTTGGAAAAAGTGGGGAAGTCTTTTGTATAGGATCCATTTGCGGTTTCTTTATAATAGAAGGGAAGGGAATTAATAAAAGAATCGGGATAATAAGCAATGCACCTTACTTGACGGAAATATATTTTTTTTTGCCGGACAACCATCCCTTTCCTGCAAAACTCATTAATGTCAAAAACACTGCGTAACCATAACAAACGAGCCGACACCGAACTTCAAGAAGTGGTTAGAAGTGTTTGGGCTTTTAGGAGTTTAATTATATGCCTTTAATGTCAGATGTTTCAGGTGACATTGTGTTAGAAAATGTTTATTATTTTTTTTTCAAATCGTATCGTTTTATTTTCTTATTAACTTGATAAAACACCAATCGTTTTATTTGTTGCCTCGCCACTTTATAATAGAAAAATAAAAATAAATTTAAAAAACTTTAATTTAACAAATTACAACTACTATTTCGAAAATAAAATTATCAAAGACTATTATTTTAGACTTATAAATGATTTCTATATTAAAATAAAATAAAATAAATAAATAAAAATAATAACATTATTTTTATGATGATCAAAACGTAGCTTCCGTAATAACAGAGTCAAAATAATTTGCCTGGACATTTAAAGTCACCTAAATATTCCTGGATCAAACATAAACAAATATTAAATAAAATTTCAGTTCCACAATTTTCGGTACTGTAATTTTTTTAACTTCTAAAGGCCGCACATTTTCATTTTTTACACCGTCATATAAAGAAAAAACTTCTTTTAATTGCAACTTGTTTGAAACCTGTATCTCAATTTGTTTTTAAGTTATTATTTTTGTGTAGTATTTTGTACTTTTTTTGTCATCACGGCAACAGAAGTATTCCATTTCTAGACATTAAGCTTAGTTTCATCAGAAAAAGAATAAAATAAACAACAGAAGTGTTCCATTTTTGGACATTGAACATGGACCAATCAGAAAACGAATAAAATAAAATATGGTGCGTAAATCAACCAATAAAAAGATTCAGATATACTATAGAATTCCCTATTCTCCACCGAGAACAATAACTATTTATCAAATAGTTAATAAAAAATATTACATGTTTTAAAATTTATGTTTTAAAACATATATTACTTGTATAATTTTCAAATGTTTAGTGTTTGTTTGTTGTTGTTTAATTCTGCTCTAACTTGCTAGCATTGAAATCTTTAGATCTTAAAGTTAGTCGTATTTTTTGTTGTTTTAGTTGTTATTGCTGCTGTTTTGTTTGTTGATGTTAAGCAATTTTCTAGATTTTTTTGACAATTTTGTGAGGCTTCCGTTACATTAATCAGAGCATAAAGTTTATACGGATTCTCCTATTTACTTTTTTTTTAAATCAATAAATTAATTATTAATTAACAATGATAATAATAATAACAATATCTGTTACTATTAGCATTATTGTTATTGGAAAACTTTCTTTTGATGCTGGTAGTGTTTCAATCTCATTGGAAAACCTCAAAAAGACCTTTAAAATGTATCAGTGATCACTAATTTTAAATAAGGTGTGATATTACGTATATTGTTTTAAATATTTACTGCAAGCCGTTCACTCGTTTGACAGTTTTAGTAGAAAAAAAAGACAAATAAGCATAATTTAACACTATTCTAACCACATTAAGGTTAATGATGAGTCCATACACGCATCCTAATAAGCGAATTTAACTAGTGACTTTTAAAACAGCTCAATGATGGGATTTTTAACAGTGTTGCAATTATACTTTGCGTTTCTAACTTTACATTTTTAACTCTTTATCTGCCGATTTTTGAAATTATGAAAATTTTACATTCTAAAGCATTTTACGTATATTGTTTTAACTAAATTAAAAGATTTACATAATCATTGAATAAATTTTTGAAGGATTTCAGAAGGATTGGAAGATTTAAAAGGATTAATTAAATTTGAATTTACAGGGATTTTGTGGAATACTTATGACCTTACTCAAATCTTTTATTTTAAATTGTTTTCACGGTATTTTTTAGAATTATAAAATGTACAAATATGATATTCTTACAATATAAATATAGAATATTTCCGAAATGAAAAATCCCCATCCCCCTCCCTCAACGCCAAGAAAGCTGAAAAGATACAAAGGCAAAAGAAATCATCCTTTTAAAAATATTTATTTTGTGTAACCAATAATGTTTTTGGAACAAAATAAAGTAATGTATCTGTAACTCATTCTAAAAAATATTACAACTAATTGACGTATCAATAGAACTTTATAATATATAGTTTTAACGGTACTTATAAATAACGTCGGTAGATAAAGGATTAAAATAGCCGTTGTAATGTGTATTTTTTGTATGGTTTTATTGCTTAACGTAATTGTATAAAATTTTACAAGAACACTTAAAATTTTTAATTATTTATTTTATACTCACGAATCTTCAAAATGACTGATAGCGAAAACTTTTAGCGAAATGTGTTAACAATAATGTAAAGCCACAAACCTTCGTGTTGTGACTAATCGCTGACTCTAAAATATACCACACTGTATCCATGAAAAATAACAGTGCAAGGGCGAGAGACAATTTTTTTTAACGTCAGTTATACATTTTTTTTTCAATTTATTCTGGAATGAGCTTTATTTAATTTAAAACCGCTTTTAAATTAGTGCTCGCGATGGGATACGTATAGCAGCTATACGTTTAAACGATATACGTATATCCGTATAATACGCTTTTCTGCTATACGGATACTTTCGAATATACGTTTAAACGTATCCGGATACGTATAACGCGTATCAACTAAAAGTATATTTAAGAATACGTATATTTAAAGTATACGTATATTCCACGTATCGTTTCTAATTTAAATAGTAGACTTCATCAGTCGTATGTCACTGAATTAAGAATAATTTGGAAATCGGTGGTGTTACGACAGGAATCCGCATAGTATATCCTATATATAAGAGATCGAGCAATAAAAAGCGTATACTTTATAAAACATTTTGCAAAAAGTTCACAAAAAATCAGACTCCTGATTGGCCAATCTCGTTTCACTAACAGTGAAATATCTATCTGGATTCCAACCAAGATTGTAGAAATCGTAAAAAAGACAGCATAGTACCATCACCTGTTGAACGATTTACACACAAAACTAATCAGCACCAATTTCTATCAGGCACTACCTGAAAATATAGGGGAGACTGGGGCACATGTGAACATAGCTTTTGTCTCATAACTGGGTTAATTTCTATAAGCAAAACTACTCAATATAGTAAACAGTACTTTTTTACGCATGGTAATTTTTTTAATTATTTTTATAGCTCTTCTTACTTTTCTTAATAGTTTTATGAATTCAAAAAAATGTTCATATGTGTCCCAACAAAGGGGCAGCTGTAAAACACAAGGGCAACATGTGAACACAAGGAAAAATAATTATTTGACACGTTTTTTATTATATTTTCCATATGTTACCATAATCATTAGTTGTACGATCTGTTAAATTCACCATAAAGAAAAATATATGTATATTTATTTAGTTTCTGAGTGATATGTTTAAGCAAAATATTATAAAATAAAAATAATAAATAGATTGTTTTTTGGGGGGGAGAGGCGGGGGTTAGATAATTGATAAAATATTGTTGCAATAAAATAAAAGCTTAAAGAAGTAAACTTGAAAAAATAATAGAATTTAAATTTTGCTTAGGGCTTTTTGTTTGAGAGAGACTTTAAGGAGGGAGCATTTGGATAATATTTATCGGAAATCTACCGAAAGGCGAAAAATTTTCATTCCTATATTTGCCTTATTTGCCTATAAATTAAGGATAAAAAATTGTTTTCCGTTTATAAGCTTCCGCCAAATTTAATTTTTTTTTTGCTTTTAAAAGAAAGGGGGGGTGGAAGTCAATAATGAAGATTTCACAGTAGTTTAAAAACTTTATTTTCTTAAAATATAATTTTATTTTCAAAGCACCAAATAACATATCTATTTAAGAAATGAAAGTAAACTAATACTACAAGTTTACAACAAATGAAATAGAAAAATTTTCAAAGTTGTTAAACGTAATATTTTTTGCATTAACGATGCATAAAAAATAGTATTGAAAACCGTTAAATAAAATAATATATAACATTTATTGCATTTTAGAAAACATTAAATTTATTTAAATTACAATTGAACATAAACGAGCTTGTTGCTTTTTATGTATTTGCTCACAGATATGTTTGTAAAAGTTTCTATACAAAATCAAGTTTATAAGACTGAAATGTCTTCTATTTCAATAAAATTATAGATAATGGAGCTGGCATTAATTTCATGAAGTTAACTAAAAGGAACAGAATAACTGAATGATTATTGGAAAATTTAATGTTGTTTTCAGATCTGCTCCAACAAGACTCTTCATAAGAGCCCTACACTCCCACAAGAGTTAAAATGACAAACCTTTAATATTTTTCAATTTTAGCAAAAACAATTATCATAAATATTTATTAGTATCCACAGTATATGTTAAAACATTAATTTTTTTTAAAAAAGGAATAAATAAATAAAATTATTATCTTAGCAAGTTGGAGATTTTACTTTTGGGTTCAGTTAATCAGTATTTTGGCTCCTGGGGACAAAGAAAATGTCGAAGAGCTTCAACAATTTTTTTCCAAATATCTATAAGTACTAGTATCTTTGGTAATTTTTTGAAATAATAAAACATACAATAACTTGTGAAAAATAGCAATGTTCTCATATGCCCCATTTTCAAGCGTGCCCCAGTCTCCCCCGTATATGTTTTTTATTTCTGTGTATTAGGTTTTGAGATAGAGCGTCCACAAATCTCATGTCACACACAGACAGACAAAGTCACAAACTCACAGGCAGATATTTTGTAACAACATGTTTTTCGGACTCTCTTACCCTTGAAACCTGTAAGCCCGTCGAAAGTATTCGAAAAAATTGTTGTTTACACAAGAAAAATTAGTTTTTCTTAAAGAATGTTCAAAACGAATTTTATTTCGAAACGAAAAAATTAATTCGCGTATATTTCATAATACCAACTTTAGTATATATTAAATACACTTTCAACAACATAATTTCATGTAGTGGTTAAAACTTACTTTGAGAAAATGCAGTTCTTAAGAAATTAAAAGGAAATTGTAATATTTATTGAAAGGAGATTAGCTGAGTTTGGGTTCGGTTTACGTAACTCGATTACTAAAGCGTAAGTAACCAAATCGGTTTCTCTAAATGGACTTAATTTCATTTCATTAATTTGTTCAATTCGCTGCGAAATTTCGTATAAAGTTAGAAGCTTTTATATTGTTTATACAAACAAAGAAGTAGAGCGTCTTTCACACATTTCGGATTTTGAAATATAAAGGCCACAGCGTTCTTCTTTGCTCAGATTAATTATGAATGAAATTTAATTACGCTACTGGGATTATAATTTCCTCAATGTAATGATCAAATAGTTCATTATTGAAACAGACGTAAGAAAGTTAATAGCTGAGCGACAACTAACGTGATTGTTTCAAATCTGAACAAGAGAATGCGAGTAAACAAAATAAGTGAAGAAATGATTGAAGATTTGAAAAAGTAATTTTTTGGAAGTAGTGAGTTTTCAAAGAGTTATTTACTAATATTAGGAATATTTAAGGGATAAACATTTCATTAGTTTACATCAAATATTTATTTTTGTACTAATTAAAAACCATTCTAATGCAAACCAGAAAAAATATTTTACATCCAAACAAGAAAAAGCCATTTCATTAATTCAATTCAATTATTTACGGCCTAAAAATAAATATTTACAAAGTAAAAAAAAAATATTCTTAACAAACAACAATATTTTTATTAAAACATGAAATTACGTTGAATCAAAAATATTTTTTGCTATAACGAAACAAAACAAAACAATAAATAAATAAATAAATAAATAAAATAAAATAAAATAAATGAATTAAAACTTACTGTTGTTCATTCAAGAAAAATTAGTTTTGCTTAAAAAAAGCCCAATTTAAAATGTTCAAAAAGTATTTTATTTCAGACTTAAAAAAATAATGCGTGTATAATTAATAATATTAACTTTGATACAAACTAGATGCATTTTCAACAAAATAATTTCATATAGTCGTAAAAGGAAATTATAACACTTACTGGATGGAGAAGAGCCGAGTTTAGATTCAGTTTACATGACTGGATTACTTGAGCGTTAGTAACCGAATTAGTTTCTCTAAATGGACTTAATTTCATTTCATTTATTTGTTCAAGACTCCGCGAAATTTCGTTTAAAGTGAGAAGCCTTTATTTTGTTTATACAAACAAAGAAGTAGAGCGTATTTCACAGGTTTCCAATAACGAAATATAAAGGCTGCAGCATTTCTCTTTGTTCAGATTAATTTTGAATAAGATTTTATTACGCTACTGGAATTATGATTTCCCTAGAGTAATCACTAAATAGTTCATTATTCAGGCAGTCATAACAAATTCATTAGCTGGGGGACTTTTAACGTGTTTGTTTCAGCATTTGAACTAGAGAATGTGAAAAAACAAAATAAGTGACGAAACGATTGAAGTAATTTATTGAAAGTAATTATTTTCAAAAAGTTATTTACTGATATTAATAAGTTTTAACGAATAAACATTTCATTAGTTTGCTTCAAATATTTATTTTTGTTCTAATTAGAAAATATTCTGATCCAAATCAGAAAAATCCTTTACACCGAAACAAGAAAATGCCATTTCATTATTTTAATTCAATTATTTACTACTTAGAAATAAACATTTGCAAATTAAAAAATGGGCCTCCGTGGCTGAGTGGTTAAGACATCACGCCGCTAATCGTGAGGTTGTGGGTTCGAATCCAACTGGCTCCATTACACACACTCTTTGCGTGGAGCTCCTGGTTGTACTTCGCTTGTGTTGTAATATTTCCTTGTGTGCTATCTCGTCCCTGTATACTGACGATGGCTTATAAGCAGGCTTCATATCGAGCACACAAGTCAGATGTATGTTGTTCAATAAACAAACAAACAAACAATTAAAAAAGTCCTTCCGGCAATGCCGGGAGGAAGAGGTAGCTTTCATATACTTATATATTTATTTATTTATTTTAAGGTAAGTTACATTGTTCAAAAATACTAAGCTCAATTTAGTGGAAATAATCTTATAAAATTAGTGATTTTATAAGATTGAATACTATTTTTTGTCAAGACTGAATATTAATAGGAATTTTTAGCAATTAGTCATCTTTTATTCAACCTGGTTTTATTTTAAGCGATTTAGAGAGTCATCAAGTTCCACGATATCATAAAGTGTATGCCATTTTAAAGCAACATTGTGGATCGTTCAGATCAGACCGTTTCAAAATGTCAGCCATAAGCAAAATTCAAAGTGCTATAACTCAATCATTTTTTAAGATATAGACAAAATAAAAAGTGTTCTGGAATCGTTGTTTTAAGTTCTAACAGGTAAAAGAAAAATATTTTTCAACTTTTAGTTCTTTCGCATTTAATTTTAAATTTTAAATTTTTAAAAAAATTTTAAATGGCCACCATTTTGAAACAAAATGGTGGATGATGATGGCCAACGAACTCGGTCGAGACATTTGTATGTACTATGTACATACCAAGTTTCATTGAAATCGGTTCATAAATACGCGTGTTATCACGTGACAAATATCAGATCGTTTCAAAATGTCAGACATAAGAAAAATTCAAAGTGCTATAACTCAATCATTTTGTAAGATATAGACAAAATAAAAAGTGTTCTGAAATCGTTGTTTTAAGTTCTAACACTTAAAAGAAAAATATTTTACAAAGTTTGATTTTTTCGCTTCTAATTTTAAATTTTAATTTTTTTTAAAAATTTAAAATTGCCACCATTTTGAAACAAAATGGCGGATGATGCTGGCCAACGAACTCGGTCGAGACATTTGTATGTACTATGTACATACCAAGTTTCATTGAAATCGGTTCATAAATACGCGTGTTATCACGTGACAAATATCAGATCGTTTCAAAATGTCAGCCATAAGAAAAATTCAAAGTGCTATAACTCAATCATTTTTTAAGATATAGACAAAATAAAAAGTGTTCTGGAATCTTTGTTTTAAGTTCTAACACGTAAAAGGAAAATATTTTTCTACTTTTAATTTTTTCGCATTTAATTTTAAATTTTAAATTTTTTAAAAAATTTAAAATGGCCGCCATTTTGAAACAAAATGGCGGATGATGCTGACCAACGAACTCGGTCGAGACATTTGTATGTAGTTTCATTCAAATCGGTTCATAAATACGTTAGTTATCGCATGACAAAAATCAGATATATATATATATATATATATATATATATATATATATATATATATATATATATATATATATGGTTATATATATATGTATATATATATGTCAACATTTGAACGGAGGGTGGTTTTGGGGTCTGGGGGTCATGATCGGTGAAAATATACCAAAATTTTCCGGAAGTGCTTTCCTCCGGACGGCTGCAATAGGTAGCTTTTTACTTTTTGTAATGAAAGCTACCTAATAAGGATCAAGTTGGTATAAATGGCGCTACGCGCCATATACACCACAACACTATCTCATGAGGAGACATGAGATGAGAGAGAGAGAGAACAATTAAAAAATATTTTTATCCATACAAGAAAACTTTTATTAAAACATGAAATTTTCTTGAACACATTTTTTTTTTGTTATAACGAAACAAAACAATAAATAAATAAATAAAATAAATAGATGAATTAAAACTTAGTGTTTTTCATTCAAGAAAAATCAGTTTTGCTTAAAAAAGCTCAATTACAAAAGTTCAAAAAGAATTTTATTTCAAACATGAAAAAATAATGGGTGTATAATGAATAATAGCAACTTTGATACATGCTAAAGACACTTTCAACAAAATAATTTCATATAGTCGTTAAAAATTACTTAGTAAAATTGCAGTTTTTAAATAATTAAAAAGAAGTTATAACACTTACTGGATGGAGATTAGCGGAGTTTCGATTGAGTTTATTTAACTGGATTACTAGAGCGTTAGTAACCGAATCGGTTTTCTCTAAATTTACTTAATTTCATTTTATTTATTTGTGCAAGGCTCCGCGAAATTTCGTTTAAAGTGAGAAGCCTTTATTTTGTTTATACAAACAAAGAAGTAGAACGTATTTCATGGGTTTCCAATTACGAAATATAAAGGTCACAGCGTTTCTCTTTGTTCAGATTAATTTTGAATAAGATTTAATTACGCTACTTGGATTATAATTTTCCTAGAGTAATCACTAAATAGTTCATTATTCGAGCAGTCACAACAAATGCATTAGCTGAGCGACTATTAACGTGTTTGTTTCAGTACTTGAACAAGAGAATGTGAAAAAACAAAATAAGCGACGAAATGATTGAAATAATTTATTAGAAGTAATTATTTTCAAAAAGTTATTTACTGATATTAAGGAACTTTAACGAATAAACACTATATTAGTCTGCTTCAAATATTTATTTTTGTACTAATTAAAAAATATTTTAATCCAAATCAGAAAAATCCTTTACATCCAAACAACAAAAAGCCATTTCATTAATTTTATTTAATTATTTACTGCTTAGAAATAAATATTTTCAAAGTAAAAAAAATATTCTCATACAATCAACAAAATTTTAATTAGAATATGACATTTTGTTGAACCGGAAATTTTCTTTGTTATAACTAAACAAAAGATAAATAAATAAATAAAGTAAAGGAAAATAAATAAATAAATGAAAACTTACTGTTGTTCATTAGATTAAATTAGTTTTGTTTAAAAAAAGGCCCAATTACAAAAGTTCAAAAATAGTTTTAGTTCAGGCATGAAGATGTTAATGCGTGTATAATTTATAATATAAACTTTGGTACATACTTAACACACTTTCAACAAAATATTTTCATATAGTTAAAAATTATTTTGGAAAATTTCAGTTCTTAATAAATTTAACGGAAATTATAACACTTATTGAATGGAGATTCGCCTAGTTCAGGCTTAGTTTATGTAACTGTATAACTCAAGCTTAAGTAACCTGATCGACTTCTCTAATTGGACTTCATTTCATTTCAATTATTTGTTCAGGTATCTGCGAAATCTCGTTTACAGTTAGAAGCTTTTATTTTGTTTATACAAAGAAGTAGAGCGTGTTCCACAGATTTTCAATTTCGGAATATAAGACCACTGTGTTCCCCTTTATCCAGATTAATTATGAATAAAATTTAATTACGCTAGTGGGATTATAATTTTCCCAGAATAATCACTAAATAGTTCATTATTTGGGCAGTCATAACAGAGTCATTATCTGAACGGCTATTAATGTGTTTGTTTCAGTATTTGGATAAAAGTATGTGTGAAAACCAAATTACTTTGACCCAAATTACTTTTTCAAAACTTCAAACATTTCGTCATTTATTTTAGTGACGAAATGATTGAAGTTTTATAAAAGTAACTTGTTGTTAGTAATTAGTTTTCAAAGATATGTTTACTAATATTAAGGGTATTTAATTAATTAGCTTTTCACTTGTTTTCTTCAATTATTAATGATTAGAAATAAATATTTACAAATTAACATAGGTGCCAACCTGACATCGATTATCCGTAATGCGTGCGTTAATTTGACCCTGGTTTAATGAGTTTTGAACCAGAATTTTTTCACAGAAATGAAATTAACTATGTTTCACTAACAATCCTGAAAATGAATAAAGAAAGATTCCTGAAATATATTTTCTTGTTTGTAATGATGTTAACCCGGATAAAACTAATCCAGGTATTACGGAAGATTAGTTGAAAGTTGGCAGTTGTGAATTAAAATAGTACTCTTATCGAAACAACAAAATTTTTATTAGAATACGAAATTGTTTTGAATCTAAAATATTTTTCGTTATATAAAAATATGAAAAACTTACTGTTGTTCATACAGAAAAAATAGTTTAATAAAAAAGAAAATTCCAATTAAAAAAGTTCAAAAATCATTTTATTTCAAACACGAAAAAAAATGATGCGTGTGTAATTCATAATATAGACTCTGATACATACTAAATACACTTTCAAACAAAAGATTTCAAGTACAAAGTTACTTTAGAAAATTCCAGTTCTTAAGAAATTAAAAGGAAATTATAGCATTTATTGATTCGAAATTAGCCGAGTTTGGTTACAGTGTATGTAACTCGTTTACTCAAGCATAAGTAAACGAATCGGTTTCTCTAAATGACTTAATTTCATTTTATTTATTTGTTCAAGGTTTTGCGAAATTTCGTTTAAAGTTAGAAGCCTTTATTTTGTTTACAGAAACAAAGAAGTAGTGCGTGTTTTACATAATTCCAATTTTGTTCCTCTTTGTTCAGATTAATTATGAATAAGATTTAATTACGTTACTGGGCTTATAATTTCCCCAGAGTAATGACTAAATCCTTCATTATTCGGGCAGTTATGACAAAGTTTTTAGCTGAGCGACTATTAACGTGATTGTTTCAGTATCTAAACAAAAGAATGCGAGAAGAATGCGAGACAAAATAAGTGACGAAATGATTAAAGATTGGAAAAAGTAATTTGTTGGAAGTGATTAGTTTTCGAAAAGTTATTTACTGATATTAAGGATCTTTGAGGAATCAATAACCATTTCTGTACTTTGCTACACATATATATTCCTGTACTAGTGTAAAAATTCTCTAATTTCCCCCTACCCAGAAATCTTTATTGAGATAAAAGAACTAAAATCTTTTTTGATACATCAGCAAAACGAAATATGCTGTATTGTTTATACCGAAAAATTACCTTTTCCTAAAAAAAATTCCTAATTAAAAATGTTCAAGAAAATTATTATTGATACATCAATATTAACCATGCGAATAATTCTTAATATCTACTTTGGTACATATTAAGTACACTTAAAAAAAGAAAAACAGAATAGGAAATAGGACTTTTCCCTAAAAAGCTTTAATGATTTACAGTTATCACTTGCACATTTAAATTAACATCTCGATATTTTTACTGTAAATTAGCATTGCTTTTTATGTAATACAGAAAAAAAACAATTTATTTAGAAATTATATATATATATATATATGTATGTATACATAAAACAAGGATTGTTAAAAAGGTTACCAAAAACTTCTAGTGTCACATAAAAGCCAATTTTGAACATTCACTTACCTAAAAAGAAAAAGAAGAATGGAATTAAATTAAATATAGGAAGCTAAAATTGGGAAAACAAAAAATTACAGCTATAAATAAGAGAATATGTGTCTGAATACATAAATTAATGAATCTACCAAAAACGAATGCATTCACAAGTCACTAAAAAGGAAGGTCTCCATATGGTCTCCGAAAAATCTGAAACAATTTCAGAATGCTCTTTTCATAAACACCTACACACGTATACAAAAAAAAAAAAAAAAAAAAAAAAAAAAGAAAAGAAAAAGAAAAAAAAAAAAGAAAAAGAAAAAAAAAGAAAAATCGGTGGAACTTTTCTACAGTTTCCGTAAAAAACATCGGCGGAACATCGATATTTACATGTATTTATATTAAAATTTAACCATCGAAATGTGCGATTTAAAACGAAATTCATAATTTAAATTAATAATATTTTTAAACTCAAAGTTTAATTGAGCATTGTCGAATTGATTTTGTTGATATGGAAATATCTGGCTTTTATTTTTGAATAGGCTTAAATGTATGACAATGATGTTTCTCAATATAAGTTTTTTTTGTATATGAAAGTATTTTTTCCAGTGATAAATAACTATAGCAACAAGCAATATATAAATGTAATAGTATATTAAACTCTGTCATTGTTTATGTTTAAATTCATTAAATGTCATTTACACGCATTTAAAATATTCAACAATTTTCATTTGCATTAAAATCGTTTCCTTTTCTCGAGGAAAAGTGCTGCTCATCAAATCGCGTGAATCTTTCGTCTTTTCACGCGAAATATTCGAAAGTATTTTATTTTTTTTACATACTTTCTGTTGTAATTCCGCCTTATCCTTTATTCAATACATAAGTAGTTTAATTAGTAATTTTTTTTTCAGAAAATTGTGAGTATGCTCAGTATGGAGGCCTTCTTTGTAAGTATGCGAAAATCTATAGATATTTCTGTTACACACAAAAACTAACTAAATAAATAAATAAATAAATAAAAATAACAAAATTTTAATTTAACAAATTTCAACGACTATTTAACAAATTACAAAGACTTATAAATAAATTTTATATTTAAATTGATAATAATAATAATAATAAACATCATTTTCATGATGATCATAACGAGTCATATATTATGTATGCCATGCATCAAACATTAATATTCATAGACCAATTATAAAAAAGAAAAAGAAAACAGTAGTTTATAGATATACAACTTTAACTGTATAAAATGTGTATTTTTATTTGATGGAGTTGATCAGAATGACTTGTGATCATCACATATTGCGTACGACACGGATTAAACATTAATATTCATGGACTCATTATAAACAAATTTTAAATGAAATTTCAAATTTCAAATTTTGGGAACTGCAACTTCTAAAAATCGCACATTTAAAATTTTTACACCGTTGCTTAGAGAATAAAATGCACTTTTAAATGAATTTTGTTTCAAATGTTTATCGCAATTTATTTTCAAATTATTATTTTTTAAAAATGTTTCTATTACTTTTATTGTCATCGTTGCAAAAGTAGTATTCCATTTTTGGACATTAAGAATGGACCAATGAGAAATCGAATAAAATAAAAAAACAGATGTATTCCATTTTTGGACATTTAACATGGACCAAACAGAAAACGAATAAAATAAAAATCTTGCACAATTTAACCAATAAAAAAGAATAAATGCTCAAAAAAAAAACCTTTAAAAAAAGAAGAGTAACCTATAACGTTTTTTGTTATATTAACAAAACGAAAAATGTTGGATTGTTTGTACCACAAAACTTAGTTTTGCTTATAACAATTTCTAATCTAAAGTGTTCAAAAAATTTTCTTGGTGTATCAAATATTTATCATGTACATAAATCATAGTATCTACTTTGGTACACATTAAGTGCACTTAAAAAAAATTAAATATATTACCTGATGCCGTTAAAATATACTTTGAAAAAATTGCAGTTTATAAAAAAAATAAAGACGAATTACAAAATGTATTGAATTCCGTTTAACCTAATAAAGGTTCGGTTCACGTGATAATGAAGCATAGCAACTGATTACTGAAGGAGAAGTAATCGAATTAGTTTCTCTATATGGACTTATAATAATTTGATTTATTTGTTTAAAGCTGCCAAAAAAATGAAAATTAAAAATTTATTTTAAGGTGAGAATTAATAGAAACAAAGAACTACAGCGTATTTCACAAATTTCCAATTTGGATATATGAAGTATATAGAGTTTCTCTTCATTTAGTTTAATTATAAATAAACCTTAATTATGCTATTGCGATTATAATTTTCCTTGAGTAAATAGTAAATAGTTTATATTTCAGTTTTTTATAAGCAAATCAAAATGACTATTAACGTGATTGTCTCAGTATCTAACCAAAGAAATATTGAGAAAACAAAATAAGTGAGAAAATGCTTGAAGTTTTGAAAAAGTAATTTGTTGGAAGTAATTAGTTTTCAAAGAGTTATTTCCTGGTATTAAGAATCTTTACGGAATAACCATTTCACTAGTTTGCTTCAAATATTTATTTATGTACCAATTAAATAATACTCTAACAAAACAAAAACAAACACGATCTTCTAAATACAAACAAGAAAATTCTTTTTAAAGCAGAAAAATTTCTTGGGCTATTATATATATATATATATATATATATATCAACAACACGAAAAATTTTGTATTGCTTACACCACGAAAGTTACTTTTCTCTAAAAAATTTTTTAATTAAAAATGTTCATTTTTTTTTTTTTTTTTTTTTTTTTTTTTTTTTTTTTTTTTTTTTTTTTTAACGACTGTTAACGTGATTGTCACAGTGTTTAATCAAAAGAATATGAGAATACAAAATAAGTAAGTAAATGCTTGAACTTTTGAAAAAGTAATTTGTAGGAAGTAATTAATTTTGAAAGAGTTATTCACTGATATTATCCCTTTATGAAATACGCTTTCAACTAGTTTGTTTCAAATATTTATTTCTATGCAAATTGAAAAATACTCTCATCCAAAAAAGAAAAATCTTTTAAAATTGAAAAAATTTCTTGAGCCAAAAAGATTTTTGTTATGTGAATGGAATGAAAAATATTATGTTGTTTATACAACAAAAATTACATTTGCCTAAAACAATTCTAATACAAAAAAAGTTCAAAAATGAATTTTCAGACATCAAATATTAATCAATTGGTACACTTGAAAAAAAAGTTTCATATAGACCATGAAACCGTTAAAATATACTTTGGAAAAATAGAATTTTTAAGAAATTAAAAACGAATAACAAAGTTTATTGAATGCAGATTACCCGAGTTTCGGTTTACGTAAATCGATCACTTAAATGTAAGTAACCTAATCAGTTTCTTTAAATGGACCAAATAAATTAACTTGATTTATTTGTTCAAGACTTTGCAGAATTTGTTTACAATTAGAAGTCTTTATTTTGTTTTCGGGTGAGAATTTATAAAAACAAAAGAGTAGGGCACATTTCGCAGATTACTAATTTAGAAATATAAAGTGCATAGAGTTCTCCTTTGTCCCGTTTAACTATAAATAAGTCTTAATCACATTATTGAAATTATAATTTCTCTACAGTAATTAGTAAATAGTTCATTATTCAGAAATGTATAACAAAGTCATTAGCTGCACGACTATTAACATGATATTCTCAGTATCTAAACAATATATTAAGAGAAAATAAAATAATTTAGAGACGAAACTCTTGAAGATTTGAAAAACTAATTTGGGAGAAAAAATTAGTTTTTCAAAGATTTATTTACTATTAATAAGAATCTTAAAAAAATAGCTATTTCATCTGTTAACCTTCCGGCGGGCGCGCCGTTGTAAAAAGTACAACATTCACTTTATTTTTTCTTTAAAGCAAAATTCACGCCTGCTCTAATATGTTATAACAAAATAAATCTAAGTGTATTACGGAGTGCTTCCATAAATTGTGAGCAGAGGAAACTTATATGATATTTGTATGTTAAATTATTTGTAAAATTAAAACAAAACAGGAATAATTGAATATTTTCCTTTTGTTGTACAATTTACAATTCGCGCCTGCTCATGAAATAAAATTTATGCGCCCGGCGAAAGGCTAATTTCAAATATTTATTAATATACAAATGAAAAAAAAGTACTATTATCCAAATAACTAAATTCGTTGAAAGAGAAAAGTTTCTTGAACCCAAAATATTTTTGGTTACACCAAAAAACTGAAAAAAAAATATTGTTGTACAATGTACATGCAGGAAAATTTAGTTTTGTCAACAAAAAAGAGGTTAACAAATATTTTGTGACATAAAATATTAATCATACACAGTTAAAAATCTTATTCTAGTTTGAACCAAATTTTGGTTCTCAATTTCAAATTTTTAGTTTTTAGTAATTTAAAACGAATTAGAACATTTGTTGAATGCAGATTAGCCAAGTTAGGGTTTGGTTTACGAAACTAGAATAATCAAGCGAATGTAACCGAATCAGTTTCGATAAATAGACTTAATTTAATTTGATTTATTTGTTCAAGGTTGTACAAAACGTTGTATGCCCTTAGAAGCCTTTATTTTGTTTATGAGTGAGAAGAAAGACAGCGTTATTCACAAATTTCCAATTTCGAAATATAATGTGCGTAGAGTTCCTTTTTGTCCAGTTTAATTATGAATAAACCTTAATTATGCTACTGAAATTATAATTTCCCCAGAGTAATTAGTAAATAGTTCATTATCTAGAACTATATAACAAAATTATTAGGTACACTGCTATTAAAATGATTGTCTAGTATCTAAACAAGATAATAAGAGAAAATAAAATAATTAAGAGACGAAATACTTAAATCTTTGAAAAATTAATTTGTGAAAAGTATTTAGTTTTCAAAGAGTTATTTACAAATATTAAGAATGTTTGAGAAATAACCATTTCATAAGTTATCTCCAAATATGTATTTCTATACAAATTAAAAAATACTATTATCCAAACTCTAAATTCTTTAAAGGAGAAAAGTTTCTAAAGCCCAAAACATTTTTTTCCACATCAATAAACTAAAACACTTACTGTTATGCAATGTACTATTTTATTCAATGCATACTAAATATACTTCAACAAAATAATTTTGAATAGTCGTTAAAAAAAAAGAATTTTTTTTTTAATTTCAGCTTTTTAGTAATTTAAAACGAATTAGAACATTTGTTAAATGTAGATTAACTATGTTAGGTTTTGGTTTACGTAACTCGATTTCTCAAGCGAAAATAACCGAATTAGTTACTACAAATAAATTAAATTAATTTGATTTATTTACTCAAGGTTGTGCAAAACATTATATACACCTTGAAGCCTTTATTTTGTTTACGGGTGAGAATGTAGACAAAGAATGAAATGCAGCGTTATTCACAGATTTCCAATTTCGAAATACTATGTGCATAGATTTCCTCTTTGTTCAGTTTAATAATGAATAAGCCTTAATTCGTTACTGGGATTATAATTTCCCCAGAGTAAAAAGTAAATAGATCATCATTCATAAATATAAAACAATGTTATTAGCTGCTTGACTATTAAAATGATTGTCTTAGTATATAAACAAGATAATAAAAGAAAACAAAAGAAAAAACTGAAGAAATGCTTGAAATTTTGAAAAACAAATTTGTGAGAAGTAATTAGATTTTAAGGAGTTATTTACTCATACAGTAGAACCCCGCAAATCCGGACCCCGTATATCCGGATCGGTTTGGCCAAGCGATTGAGAAACGATTTGGTTAATTTCCATAGCATAAACTTGTTTCATCGTCATATTCTGAATAAAAAAAACTTTTTTCTGAAATCTTTTCGGAAGAATTTCTTATTTAAACTCTTATTTAAACTACACCCAACGAACTACTTATGCTAAAGTGGATGCGTGACCGTACGGCTCACAAAAGGAATAGAAAACTGGCACAGCAAAAAATTACAAACTTTTTTATTACAAAGTAAACATTTTTACTGTCTGTAGATAATCAATAAGTTAAACATAAAGGTGATTTTCTGTACGTATGTATTATTTTATTTCTATTTTTCTTATTCTCCGGATAATCCGGATTTTCGATAATCCGGATTGGGTCTGGTCCCAATTAATCCGAATTATCGGGGTTTTACTGTATTAAGAAGTTTTGTGAAATAATTATTTTATAAGTTTGTTTCACATATTTATTTCTATACAAATTAAAAAATACTTTTATCCCAATAACTAAATTCTTTAAAAGATAAAAGTTTCTTGAATCCAAAACATTTTTTGTTACATCAATAAACTGAAAATTTTATTGTTGTACAATGTACACACAACAAAATTTAATTTTGTTTGAAAAAAAGTCTAATTAATAAGGTAAAAAAAAATTGTAACATCAAAAATTAATCATATTTATAATTCATAATATCGATTTTGGCACATGATAAATAAACTTTCAACGAAATAATTTTATATAGTCTTTCAAAACACTTTTCAAAAATTTAGTTCTTAAGAAATTAAAAGCGAATTAGAATATTTGTTGAATGTAGATTAGCCGAATTAGGATTTGGTTTACGTAACTTGATTTCTCAAGCAAAAGTAACCGAATCAATTTCAATAAATAGACTTAATTTAATTTGATTTTTTTGATCAAGGTTGTGCAAAACGTTGTTTACAGTTAGAAGCCTTTATTTTGTGTACGGGTGAGAATGTAAACAAACAAAGAAATGCAGCATTATTCACAGATTTCCAATTTGGAAATATAAAATGCATAGAGTTCCTCTTTGTTCAGTTTAATTATGAATAAGCCTTAATTACGCTACTGAGATTATAATTTCCCCAGAGTAATCAGCAAATAGTTCATTATTCGGGCAGACATAACAAAGCTATTAGCTGAGCGACTATTAATGTGATTGTCTCAGTATCTAAACAATAGAATATGAGAGAATGAAATAAATAAGTGGCAAAATACTTAAACTTGAAAAAAAGTAATTTGCGGAAAGTAATTAGTTTCTAAAGAGTTATTTAATAATATTTAGAATGGTTAAGAACTCTTCAATTTATGTTTCTTTGAAAAAATTCTTTTCTTTTCATTAGTGCAAATATTTGTCGCATGTTTTCTGGAAAATTATATCTTATAATAGTAATTTTTATATTAAAATGTTTCTGAAAACCTTTTTTGTCATTTAAAAATTACAGATTTCCAGACTAGTCGTAGTAAAGAAACAAACAAGTACAGTGGTTTTGAACGAAATGCATACAAAATTTGTTCTCATTCTTTTATAGAAAAGAAACATTTTTGATTTGACTATCTGATTTTTGATCTCTTGTAGCTTGTTTTTTATTATATGTAGCAAGAATAGTAGCTTTTCATTAATTTCTCATTGTTTAAGATTTTGGATTTTTAAGTAATTTTTATTATGACTTTTTAATTTTTAATTATTAAATAAAAGTTTTCGTCTACGCATAGCAGGATTTAATCACAATTCTTTGGAATACTTTATTAATTGGTCTGGCATTAAACATTTTGCTTGAGAAATTAAATTTTGCTTGAGAGTAGTAGCTTTTCATTAATTTCTCATTGTTTAAAATTTTTGATTTTTAAGTAATTTTTATTATGACTTCTTAATTTTTAATTATTAAATAAAAGTTTCGTCTACGCATAGCAGGATTTAATTACAATTCTTTGGAATACTTTATTAATTGGTCAGACATTAAACATTTTGCTTAAGAAATTAAAAACTGACAAAACTATAAGCTTTCATAAATTGAAAATTTGTCAATAGATTATAAACTTTATATTAATAACATACTAGAAATGATTTATAAAATAAATCTTGTACTCCAATAGCTTTCTTTTTATAAAAGATTTTCCATTGATATAGTCCTTAAAATTTCCCTGATTTATTGAATAACAGTTGAACTTTACACTAAAAGTTTTGTTTTATGAAAAAAATATGTAATTGACTAACATTAGAAAAGTATTATAGTCAAAATTAAATCGTCTACAGTTGATTGACTAGTCAATGCGCAATCTAAAATTCGTTTGGTAAGTTCTGTGATGTGAAGACTATATATTTATTAGGGAATATTTTGTTTACCACACAAATTTGTAATGCATTCCAAGTACTTTCAAGATGTTGTGGGAGATTTTGGATATGTTCGCAAGGTAGCTCGTATTTAAAAATATGCTGCGCAAAATGTGTACCTCGATCATAATGTAATCTACTGTTGTGAATATTTCGGATAATTTTTTTCAGTGACAAAATTACATTTTTTATTTACTTATTTATTTGTCTATTTCTTACACAGGAGACCATTATTGTAAATGTTGAAAACTAAAAAGGATTATAAAAATCTTGTTTTAAATGTAGCTATTTTTTATGTCAGAATACAAAAATAACATACAATTATTATCGCATAACATTTGTGTAACGTTACTCCATAAAATTGGTGGCAGCCTTGCTGCCTCCAATATTGTGGAGTACTTTAACCGATAAAACCGGTGTAATATTGCGAAGTTACAACAGTAATATATGTTAAAGTTACATCATTAAATAAGTGAAAAATCACTCTGTAAAATGGAAGTCGTAGCTGCCACCAATTTTATGGAGTAACGTTACACAAATGTTTTACTGTGTAATATCGCAATTAATGGTAAGTAAAAGCAACTTGTCAATTTCTAGGTTTGTAGAAATTGTATCTTTAGAATTTCACAATTGAAAGCCATTATTCTATCTTATTTTAGTTTTATTTCGCCAAATAGCATTGATCAAGAAATCACGCCGCTACATTTTATGAATATATATCTACTAAAATACATTTCCATGTAGAATTAGTCAATAAGTTATTTTATTTAAAACCTATATTTGTTTAAGGGAATAAAAATCTAAAAGTAATCCGTGAAAATTAGTGCAACTTTCACATGGTTCTATTACGGCAGAACATATTATATTGTTTTAAATGTTGTGTACTAGAATGATATTATTGTAACATAACCAGGGACAAATAAAAGTTAAAAATTCTTTGACGCCAGGGGAAAAGTCTAAGATCCAGATTAAAGAATCAATTCTCTAACATTTACGCATTCACTGCAAAATGGAATACTGGCTATTCATAATCATATTCGGCTATTTTTGATTGATATGTCATTTTACAATAAACAAGTTAACTATTCAATAAAAAAAATCGACTAAGCAAAAAATTAAAGATAATACCTCTTTAACATTATGAAAATAAAATAGAAACAAAATATGAAATTAAACACTAAAACAGTAGACAAACTGATATGCTTATCTTTAATTCCCAACAAAAAATATATAAGATTAATAATGCCTTTGAGATTTTGATTTGAAATACCATTTGTCAATTCATTTTTCAGGATTGAAATCTTTTATAGATGTCCATGTATATTTATAGTAGTTAAAATCAATTAATAAAAATAAGTAGGTTAAAAATTTTAGCGACCAAGAGACATTTTTTAGTCGACCAGGCTGTGAGGCGCACGGGGTTTGTCCAACATAACCCTTTATTTAAAATAATAGTGTTTCCGTAATCACTGAATGTGTTTTAGAAAAATAAAATAGAACCATCATTCAAAATGAAGAGAACTCTAAAACTTTCTTATAATAAAATATTTCAAAGTACAATGATGTGAATTTTTTTAATTTATGAGAACCGAAATTTGATTTCCAAGTCTACATCTTTTTTAATCTTGTGATTATAGAGATCCGTCCAGAAAATATATCTTAGCCCTTTCGGGTATAGTGCACAATTAATAATACATGTCTTTTTTTCGAGTATTATTTTGTTTTTAGCAATTATTTGGTTACTTTCTACATATAGAAATCATAGAATATGGCTATGTCTTTCTTAGTACGACTCCATTTATGATTTGACTTTCAGTAGTAGTAGTAGTAGTAGTAGTAATAATAATAATAATAATAATAATAATAATAATAATTATTATTATAATAATAATAATAAAATATTAATAATACATGGTTTCTTAACTCTCTTTGCATTCTCGTTGGCGATTCCTTTATTTTGTACATAAATTGCAGTCTTTAAATTTAAATTATAAGTTACTGAACGAATTATATGTGGTAAAACAAAAAAATTTTGAAATCTGTAATATCTTCTCAAATCCTGTTACGATCCTAATACGATCCCCTGTTATCCTAATACGTTATTTTCCAAAGTCTGCAAACACTCTTCCTTAGCCTTTTTTCATATTAAAATGCATTGAATAAGTACACAAAATAAGTACATTCGTTACATTTCAAACAATGAAATAATCTTTAAACTTCAGTAAGGCAATTCAGATAGCTACGATTAAAGTTAGTAAAAAAAAGTAATTTTATTCTCAAAATATAAACCAAATTTCATCCGAATTAGTTAAAACATCTTCTAATATGCAACTGTTATTTGAATACAGAATATTCCTTACCATTTAAAAAAAATGCTTCTATAAACAATAATAAAATGTTGCTCTAAAATTGCAGTTTTTCTTATACCTATTTCTGTCATATCCTTTTGAACTTTATAACTCATGTCGTGAAAAATATTGAACTTTATTGTAGCTCTTTAGAAAAATGTGGTTCCAAAACAGTCACTAGATTTTTTTTCTCTTTTCTGCACTTGACGTATATTGTAGTATAAATAATGGCTATGTACTTTTGAAAAAAAAAAAAACTTTTACTTTTTTTTAAATATCGTAGTTTGTTATAGAAAATAGCAGAAGCAGGAGGCATTGATTTAAATCAAAATCAATTTTTGAAAACTTAAGCTATGCAAATTTAAAAAATCAATCCGTAAATTATGAAAACAAAAATTATTACTAATATTTTTTTTGTAAAATTTTTAATTAAATGTACCAGTTTTTAAAAGCTTAGATTATATGCATTCGAAATTTCCTTGCATTGTAAATGAAATTTATATTTTTAATGATGTATAAATTGTACTCAACTACCCATGTTTTAACATTCTTTTTTTCAGAATTCTGCGGTAAATTTTATTTAACTATGAAATACTTTATATTAATTTTAAACACTATTATTCAATCGGTAAATTAATTAAAACACATGTAAATTTTCCAATTTGGGTGAAAAAAGTCCGAGCCAGGATTCGAATCAGGGATGTATTGGCAGAAGCCGCCAATGCTCTTCCAACTGAACCATTCCGGACACGAACACTGGAGGACTATTTAACCCAAGTCCTCTTTGAGTCCTCCCAGGTCACCCAAGAATGGGTGAAATAGTCCTCCAGTGTTCGTGTCCGGGATGGCTCAGTTGGAAGAGCATTGACAGCTTCAGCCAATACATCTCTGGTTCGAATCCTAGCCCGGACTTTTTTCACCCAAATTGGAAAATTTACATCTGTTAGGAAATACTTGTTCAGATTGTGGGTCGTGGTTTTTTAATATATCAATAGTGAAAATAAAGTTATTGCAAATGCTGATAAATGATTAGACATACACAAGTAAAATAGTTAACAGATAATATAAAAGTTCTATGCAACTGTAAAGTGTTTTCTGAGCGGCATTCTGTGTTAAATTTTCCCTTTTAATATGAAATTCATTCCCAAAGATTTTCTGCTCGTTCTTTTGATGCATCAGTAATTAAAATGAATTATTAAAAATACAATTAAACTAGGCATATAATTAGCTCCTTGGGGTGTGAAAGTAGAACATATATCCCTACTAATTTTAATTAAAAGTTGCATCAGAAACTTTAAATTACGTTTTGCTTTTATTACTTTGGTGTAAAAGAGCTGAAAAATTGCACTTTCTTATTTTCTAATAAAAATTTTCGAAATTCCGGTGGGAATTCAAGAATTATATAAACACAATTTCTTGCCTCTTAAAAGGTTTTAATTAGGTTATGCATTAACTCCTAAGAATTTAAACAGACTGGCAGAATATTCCTTTTTTTCGCAGGCTGCTGCGAGTAGGTCTGTTACAAATAAATTAAATTCATTTCACCAGGATAATAAAATTTTCCATGTCAGACAGGATTAACTTATCCATTCAGTGCATGATTTTTTTCTATTCTTAAGGATAAAAATATTTAAAATCTATGTATCACACTAATAAGGGGAAAATTGTAAAATAAAACAAATTTCATATTTTCAGCTAAAATTTTATATTTTATGGCGTGTACTCTATATACACAATTAGAGTTTGTAAATATTGCTATATTTTACAATTAAATGGGCTCAAATTAATTTTATCTGGTCAACAGTCTGCATCTTTATTTACATTAATATTTTTAAGTATTTAGTAATAAAAAAATAAAAGTATTTTTTTTTCTTAATAGCTTCATCAAAGATTTTTTTTTTGGTTCCCGAAGAACAGATCCTAATTTTTTGTTAAATGCAGCTATCTGACATGGACGAAAGAAATGTCAGATTAATTTTGAAACACGATTATTCAATCGGTAAATTAATTATAACAGAGTAATTTATTCCATTTTTCAATATTGGGTGAAAAAAGTCCGGGCCAGGATTCGAACCAGGGATGTATTGGCTGAAGCCGCCAATGCTCTACCAACTGAGCTCAATCGGTAGAGCATTGGCGGCTTCAGCCAATACATCCTTGGTTCGAATCCTGGCCCGGACTTTTTTCACCCAATATTGAAAAATGGAATAAATTACTGTGAAAGAAATGTTATTCTATTCTTATGACTGTTTTTGATCAGTTACAATGATCAGGAGTGGCAGCGTCCCTAAAATTTTCGCACTTTCCTACCACAATTTTAAAACGATAATTTTTAATGTAGAATTTCATTGTAGGTGTTAAGAGAATCTGACATGAGGACTTTTGATTTAAAATATTGGTAAGAAAGTGCGGAAATTTTAGGGACGCTGCGACCCCTGAATGATTCTATTGGCCAAATTCTTGGCACATAATGAGAATTGTAGTGTTTTTATGCATGTGCTAGATGTGGTACACGGCACAGTGAAGGGTTATACATAGTCTACGCTTTCACAGGTTTTATTGGTCGTGTATAAAAATAGTAGAATGTAGCTATACAGTTATTAACATTTTATGTATGAAATTCTGTGCTAAAATTTTATTTAACCCTTTTCGGCACACTGTGCCCGGTGTGGGATACCTAATTTTAATTTCAAACTTGCAAATGTCACCAATAATATTTTAGTAAAACTTTGTTTTTACAACAAATGCTTAAACTAGGGGTTTTAAGATATTTAAAAAGTTCGTTTGTGAATTCCGGTATCTGTCGATAATTTCTCATTTTACAACAGATTTTGCCCGTGCCGTTTGCCCGTGAAAGGGTTAAGCCTCCGTAAGTCGCAATAGTCCTTACTGAAACAACCCAATTATTTTCTATTATGCTGCCTGCAACAAGCTCCCTCAAAGTTACTTTGAATGCTTAATAAACTAGTTTTTTTAATTTAAAATATTCTTTATTTTTACATACTAATGAAGGTCACTATTTACTTTAAGAGCGCTAGAACTGCGTCAATATATTGCTAATGGTAATTTTTTAACAGGCACTCATCAGGCATATTGCGATCGGATTGGGAGTCTTAGAGTAGCGACAGATGGAGGGTTAAATGATTTTTTTCATTATTCATTAATTTTTTCTCAAAACTATATTGAAATATTTCTATTTGTCGTCTCCTATTAGATTATAGCTATTATGACAAACTTTTTATTTGTGTTTTATATGAATATTAATTATTTAGTCAATAATTTTATCATTCCTTTATTGATTTTACTTTCCTTTTCAATCTAACAAAACAATAACATTTTTTATAAGCAGTATAATAAAGTTCTCTCTTATTTTATAACGCATTACTTTATTTAGTACTACCGTGTAATGAATAAGCGAGAATATAATGATTGTAATTTAAATCCATTAAAAAAAGCTGTATCTAATACAAAGTCTTAAGTCTCAATGTATATATTTTTTTATTTTTGTAAAAATACATTTTTTATAAACTTTAAAACTTTTCTTTAGCTTTGATGTAATTATCGTATTTTTCATTTGCACTGCATTGAACAATAAAGCTTCTGAAAAAAAAAGTTCTATCCTTTTGCTAAGATCTGCTTTTTTGGTGTCGAAAAAAGATGCCGTTTTATAAAAGACGACTGTTGAAGTGTGAAAGAAGAACCGTTAAAAAAGAACGAAATATGGGCATTAAAAGTTGAAGGAGTAATGGAGGGTGAAGAAAATGAGTTTTTGATAAACCTTCACGTCATCCATCAAGTGTAGGAAAAGAAAAATAATATAGTGACTGCTTTTGGAACTACACTTGTCTTTAACACTTCTAAAGAGTTATAATAAAGTTCAATATTTTTCATGACATGAGTTATGCGGCACAAAAAAGAGATGATAACAAATTGTATAAGGAGAAATTGTAAGTTTTAAAGTGCGACTTGTAATCATTGTTTATAGAAACAATATTTCTAATATAAGTAGGTATTTTATTTTGGTACTACTTGGTTATCTTGTCGACCAATTTTGCCAAATTATACAAATCGCCAAACTAATGGCCAAACTATACATATTGACATAATTTTTACTATAAATAACAAAAGATAAAAAAAATAGTAGATTTTTAATAAAAATACAAATAAAAATCATTCAATCACGTTTTAAAAACGCATATCCTATTGAATATCATTGAATGCGACATTTATGATCATCCATTATTGGCATATAATCTTATAGTTTGGCGATAGATTTTTGGTCGACGGGATAACAAAGTAGTTACTTTATTTTATAATCACTGTGGCTTTCGCAAAATTTAAAAGTAATATTTGGACTTTAAAACCTTTTTAAGTTTTCATAATTGTTATAATTAAAGCTAATGATTTCATAAGAGATATAACTAATTATAAATGGTGAAAATCATAATGAATCTCATTATATCTAGAAAACAAGTAGTTGCTCAAAGAGTGTTATGCTGGTTGTTTACATTGAGAGATACAAACGCTGAAAAATTCTGTGATTAAATAAAATAAGAAATTCTATTAAAATTAAGTGGTAGCAATCGGTCATTTCTTGTACAGCGCTTGCATCCCTGATTACATTGATACGTTTAACATTTCAAACTAAGTAGACAAAATATACTTTTATATTTTAAAAGTTTTATAAAATGAAATTACATAAATAAAATAAAAGAGCTAAAAAAAAATATATATTGCTTACATGTATATTTTTAATACTGTTATTTTATAACTACTAAATATTACAACTTATTTATATAGTCCTTCAAGTGAGCGAAGCAAAAGCAGTACAGAGTCTTCCTTGTAACTACACCTGTGTTTAACACTTCTAAAGAGTTATAATCAGATCCTATATTTTTTATGACATTAATAATGCGAAAGAGATAATAGGAATATAATAAGAGAAACTGTGTATTTCAAAGTGCAATTAATTAATATTATTTATGGAATGGTTATTTTCTCTTTACAAAAAGTAATTTTGTTTCAAATAATAGTCACAATAAAAATGCTGAAAGAGTGATATCAATTTTTTATTTATAAAATCTTATCCCCTTGAAAACAAGCGACACGTATACATGACACAAAATTGATTAGGAATCCTTGTTTATCCCCACTAGTAAAATTTTACTGTAAAATTTCCCTTATTTAATCAGAGCACTTTCTCGATTTAATAAGGCACAAATTTCTGTATTTAAAAACTGTTGACAAAACATTAAAAATTTCGTAAAAGGTGCCTTCGTATAGAAGTTATTAAAAGTAAAAAAAAGAATTTCATAGAGTAGATTTAAGGGAGACCCGTAAGAAAAAACCCAAAATTTTTGTTATTGATTTTAAAGTAATGAATTTTGGTGTGCTATTTAAGAATCTTCTTGTAAGGAATAACTAGCAAAAAAAAAATCACTTTTTATTAAAAAGTATATTTTTTATGGGGATTTTTATGATTTTTTTTGTCGAAAAATACACTTTTTTAAAATTACTACTCCTCATTCAATTTTCAATATTTTGATATTACTAAAATTTCTTAAATAGTGTTATAGTATATAGAAAAGAACTAAGGAGAGATATTTTTAGTTTTCTATTTTAATCGGGTAAAAAAAAATAAATAAAAATACGCATGGTAAATTTCCTTAAATTCGTTATAATTTTCATGTTTACCAATTTATGTAAAAATTTCAGAAATAGTTAAACAAAATATCTCTCCTTACTTTTGTTGCAAATTTTTTTAAGATTCTAAAAACATAAACACTTTGTTTCTAAATCATTTTACCACTGAGCCTTAGTACTTTGAACTTAGGGAAAATATGAAAAAAGTTATTTTCAGGAAAACACGTTTTAAATGGCCGCTAGTCCTTTAAACTCTATAGTGAGAACAATTTAAAAAGCTCATTTTCTACCTGTTCCAAGTGTCCCCGAGTTCTGATTTTTTGCATGGACATTCGCAAATATGTATTTTATCGTTTTCTGAGAAAAAAAATTGAACTTTTGATGATTTTTGGCCTAAAATTGGGTACGGATCTCCCTTAATGATTAGTTGTATTTTAGTATTTAATATTTAAAAAAAGTATAATAACATTTTTTACAATTCTGTCAATTTTACAAAAAGAGATGATACAATCTATAATTGAAAAACAACAAACATTAAACATCGGATTATTTTTATTGTTTACATAGCCATTATTTATACTACAATATCCTTCAAGTACAGAAAAGAAAAACAATCTAGTCTATAACCTTTCACTGTGCCGTGTAGAACCATGTCAGATAGCTGCATTTAACAAAAAATTAGAATCTGTTCTTCGGAAACAAACAAAAAAAATCTTTGATGAAGCTATTAAGGCAAAATTTACTTTTATTTATTTTTTGCTAAATAATTAAAACTATTAATGTAAATAAAGATGCAGAGTGTTAACCAGATAAAATTAATTTAAGTCCATTTAATTGTAAAATATAGCAATATTTACAAACCCTAATTGTATGTATAGAGTACACGCCATAAAGTATCAAATTTCAGCTGAAAATATGAAATTTATTTTATTTTACCATTTTTCCCGTTATTAGTCTGATATATAGATTTTAAATATTTTTATCCTTAAGAATACAAAAAAATCATGCAGTGAAGGGATAAGATAATCCTGCCTCAAAGGGAAAATTTTATTATCCAGATGAAATAAATTTATTTTATTTGTAATAGACTGGCATACTCACTCACAACAACCTGCGAAAAAAAGAATATTCTGCCAGTTTGTTTAAATTTTGGAGGATTTAATGCATGACCTAATTAAAACCCTTTAAGATGCAAGAAATTGTGTTTATATAATTCTTGAATTTCCACCGGAATTTCGGAAAACTTTTCTTTCAAAATATGAAAATGCAAAATTTCATGTCTGTTACACCAAAGTTATAAAAGTAAAACGTAATTAAAAGTACCTGATATAACTGTTAATTAAAATTAGGAGGGATGTAATATATCTTACAGCCGCTCACCAAGGAACTGATATATGCCTAATTTAATTGTATTTTTTGTTTGATAAAATGCTATTTAATTTCTACTGGCTGTGTCACCTAGCAACCAAAATATATTTAATTATTTCAAAATGTAAAAAGTTTTCTGGGCAAACGATAATTTGTGATAGATACATTATCTGTTTTATTTCTTCAGCTTTTACCTAAGCTGTGTGAAACAATATTCTTTTTGTTTTTGAGTTTGATAAGAATGTTTTTATGAGAATATGTGTAAAAATGTTACGGTTTTTATTGGAGTTGTGTTTTGTTAAATTATTAATGTTCGAAAGAACCTGAGTTGAGTTTACTCATCAGAATAAACTGTTTAAAATGAGAGATGCGTATTTAATTTTGAGTTAAGTAAAATATTAATAAAATAAACTTTCGAATAAATTGAATTCTTCAATTGGTCCGTCTCTACGGAGAAAAATCAGCGAGTTGTTCTACGTCAATGATTGAAGGATAATTGGTGAATATTTTGTGCTGTTTTGCTATTTCTTCGATGTTAGAACTCATCTTTTAAAGAGCCAAGAGGGGTAAGTGCACCCATTTAATTTTTATTCATTAAAAATGAGTATGAAAGAATTAAAAGCAAAAAAGAAAATTTTCAAAACAAACTTGACAAAATTAAAAGAAAAATTATTGAATACTGAGCTAGAATTAAATGAATGAATTCTCATAAAGGAGAAACGGAATAAATTAGAGAAAAACTTTTCTGAGTTATTTGAGTCTATTTATAAGATAAGTAAAGAAGATGAAATTGAGGATTTTATTAAGGAAAACGAAGAAATTAATGAAATTTTAGAAATAATGGAATTTGAACTTACAAAAAAGTTATCAAAAATGAAAGTGCAAACTGTTAATTTAGAAAACGCCACAAAGGCTGATAATAACATTAAATTGCCAAAGTTAACTCTTCCTGTATTTACGGGTAATTTGCATGAGTGGCTTTCTTTCAAAGATATATTTAAGGCTACTGTACATGAAAATTCTAATTTGTCAGGGGCAATGAAATTACAATATTTGAAGTCTTCATTGAGAGGAGATGCCTTTCGTATAATTCAATCTATTTCAATCGTGGATTCTAATTATGAAGTTGCATGGTCGCTTTTAGAAGAACGGTTTTTAAATTCGAGAGAACAAGTTTACGCGCATTTAAAACGTTTTTTAAATATTCCTGTTATTCAGAATGAGTCCCCAGCAGCATTATTAAATCTAATAGATATAACAAATGAATGTATTAGGTCGTTAGAGATTTTAGAACAAAAAGTTGAGGGGTTTTCTACTACTATGTTTGCTTATATTTTGGCTCAAAAATTAGATGTAAATACAAAAATGTGGTGGGAAAGACATCTTAAGCGGGATAATTTACCGAGTTTAACTGAATTGCTAGAATTCTTGAGAGACCACGCGCGTACACTAAGTGCGTCCAAACAAGTAAATACAAAGCGAAATTTTCAAAACGAAAGCCAAACAAAGCATAGCTTTTCAAAGGTAACAGCCATGGCTGCGAGTTTAAATGAGAAAAATATGCGCAAAAGTGTTGTATGTAACCAGGAAAATCACAGTGTTTTTAAATGTCCCAAATTTCAAAAATTTAATGTACAGGAAAGAGTAGATTTTGTGAAAAAAAACAATATGTGCTTTAACTGTCTTTCAGAATTCCACTGCGTCAAAAAATGTAACTCAACATTCTCGTGTTCAAAATGCCATAAACGCCACAATATACTTCTTTGTTTTGATAGGCGTGAGAGAAATTCCAATGCGGTGGGAAACACAAAAAAATATAGTGATAAGGAAGTGCCAAATGCATTGTCGACGAATGAAAGTAAACCAACATTAAATGTTGACGCCATACCAATTGAGTTAAATAACCAAATTCAAAATTTCACTGGTACTTCAAATGTGAGATCGAATAATGTTAAAACAGTTCTTCTTTCCACTGTTATTGTTTATATGAGAGATAAATTCTGAAATAAAGTTCCGGTGCGTGCTTTATTGGACAATGGTTCAATGAGCAATTTTTTAACATTGCAGTTAGTTGAAAGATTAGGAATTCGAAAAGAAAAAAGTAATATTTCGGTATCGTGTTTAAGTGGATCCTCTGTAGCGGTAAAAAATAAAACTACTGCCTTGATCAGTAATAATTCGGGAGATTATAGTCGGGAGTTAGATTTCCTTATAATACCAATGATTTCGCAAATTATGCGCTCGAAATATATTAATATTTCAGAGCTAGGAATTCCAGAGTCTATTATTCTTGCTGATCCTGAATTTAATAGACCAGGGAAAATAGATCTTTTGCTAGGAGCTGAGGTATTTCTAGAATTGATAAAGGTGGGTCGTATGAAGCTACCAAATTCTAAATTAATACTGCAAAATACGGTGTTCGGTTGCATAGTAAGTGGGAGTGTTTACGATTGTAACGATCAAGAACAAATACATTGTGGGTTAATTACTGAAACAGATTTAAATTTCGAAATGAAAAAATTTTGGGAAATTGAAAGAGTAGAAGAAAGTACACCATTGAGAAATACAGAAGAATTAGCAAACGACACCCACTTTATAAACACACATCAGAGAGATATAACGGGCAAATTCATAGTACAAATGCCGTTGAAAAAAGATCCTAGTTCTTTGGGAGAATCAAAGCAATTTGCGGAAAATAGATTAAATTCACTTTGGAATAGGCTAGTCAAAAATCCAAATCTTTTAGAGTTATATTGCGCATTTATGGCAGAGTATAGAGAGTTAGGCCATATGGAGGAAGTAGAGAAAACAGATGAGCCAATACATGCGAATTATCTACCTCATCATGCTGTTTATCGCCCAGATAAAAGTTCTACAAAATTGAGAGTTGTCTTTAATGGTTCACATGCAACTTCATCAGGAGAATCCCTAAATTCCATACAGCTGAATAGAGGTGTCATTCAAGATGATTTGTTTAGCATAATACTTAGATTTCGTACACACCGCTATGCATTTACAGCAGATGTAAAAATGATGTATCGCATGATACTTATCGATAAAAGTCAACGTGATTTACAGCGCATAATTTGGAAAGATTCTGTAAATGGTGAGATGAAATATTACAGACTATGTACAGTCACATATGGCACAACTAGTGCCCCTTATTTAACCATGCGCTGCCTTAAACAGCTTGGTATAGATGGTGAATCTCAATTTCCGTATGCTTCTGGTGTGGTACAATCAGACTTTTACATGGACGATGTCCTGACTGGAGCAGCTGACCTAAAATCGGCTAAGAGACTGCAAATTGAGCTTATTCAACTATTAAATACGTGTGGCATGAACTTACATAAATGGTTTAGTAACCATCCAGAATTAATGGAGCCAGCCTTTAAAAATGATAATTACACTTTTGAAAATATGAGTGAAACTAAGGCACTAGGACTTTGCTGGAATGCCAATGATGATACTTTTACTTTTAGTGTATCATTCAGTGAGCAAACCAAGGTAACTAAAAGAAGTGTGCTGTCAAATATTGCTCGCATTTTCGACCCCTTGGGTCTACTTGGACCAGTTGTGACGAAAGCAAAAATTTTCCTACAAAGACTGTGGAGACTGCAAATTGATTGGGATGAAAATCTCCCTACAGCTGAGCTTGATGATTGGTTGCAGTTTTTAGAATCATTAAGAGCCATCAATAATATAAGTGCTATTAGATACATTTTTACAAATAATCCAGTGCAAATTAAAATTTGTGCCTTTTCAGATGCTTCGGAGAAAGCCTACGGTGTGGCATTGTATGCTGTGTCTTCAAATTCTTCAGGAGAGTAAATTTCTCAGTTGCTTTGCAGTAAAAGTCGAGTTGCACCAATCAAAACAATCACTATTCCTCGCTTGGAGCTCTGTGGTGCAGTTTTATTAGCCAAATTGATGAATAAGGTTGCCAAAACCTTAAAAGGTCCTAAAGAATCTGTTTACTATTATTCAGATAGTACTATTGTATTATGTTGGATTCGAAAACAGCCGTGTGACTTAAAAACCTTTGTGTCATCACGTGTGGCTACGATTCAGAATCTTTCTGATATCAGTCATTGGGGACATGTGGCTTCTTCTGATAATCCTGCTGATCTTGTGTCACGAGGTGTAGATCCAGACAAACTTCTCCAGAGTAACTTATGGTGGAAGGGTCCACTATTCCTAACACAACAAACTGAACCTTCTTTAAATACTGTCGAACTTGAGCAAAATGATAATGATCTATACATAAGTGAACTTAAACATACAGCTTCAAAGACTAAACTTTTAATATCAGACTGTTCATCTTTTATTGATTATTTTTTGCAATTGAGTAATAATTATGCTAAATTAATAAGAATTCTTAGCTATGTTTTCAGGTTCATTCAGAATGTCAAAAAGCCAAAAGAAAGGTATTCAGGTAAGCTAACATCTCCTGAATTGAAGAAGGCTGAGCAGTTTATCATAAAATCTGTTCAAGAAAAAGAGTTCAGTTCTGAATTCACATTGTTATCTAAGGGTAAGGAGTTACCAAAAAATAGTAGATTACTTTCATTAAATCCTTTCTTGGATAAAAATAATTTAATCAGAGTTGGAGGTCGTCTCTAAAATAGCACGGTAAATTATGCCCAAAAACACCCAATTGTACTGCCCTCTAAACACAAATTAACAGAATTAATTATCGAGTTTTATCACAAAAAATATCTACATATAGGACCACAAAATTTACTTTATTGTGTTCGAAGAGAATTTTGGCCTTTAAACGGTAGGGCTATTTGTAGAAAAATTGTACATAAATGTATTACATGCTTTAGGGCCAAACCTAAATTGTTAGAACAAATTATGGGCGAGCTCCCAAAAGAAAGAATAAATGTAGACTTTGTTTTTAATTGCACAGGAACTGATTTCTGTGGTCCATTTTTGATTAGATATAGAGGTCAACGTAAAGGTATTTATCATAAAGTTTATGTTTATATTTTTATTTGTATGGTAACAAAGGCAGTGCATTTGGAATTAGTTACTGATTTAACGTCTGAGGCTTTTATTGCCACATTAAAGAGGTTTTTTGCCAGACGAGGCAAACCTCGAAATATTTTCAGTGATAATGCAGGCAATTTTGTGAAGACTAATGTAGAGCTTAAAAGGTTGCATGAATTGGTAAACAAACCAGACCAGAACCTTTCTAATTACTTGATATCTGAAGGTATTGCTTGGGAATTTATTCCCCCTAAAGCTCCAAATTTTGGAGGTTTATGGGAATCGGGAGTCAAGTCCTTCAAGTATCACTTTAAACGTGTTGTGGGCAACTCTAAATTAACTTATGAAGAAATGTTAACTATAATTGTCCAAATTGAAGTTATCTTAAATTCGCGCCCGCTTACTCCCTTGAGTACAGATATTGATGACTTGGAGGTCTTGACCCCGGGACATTTTCTTATTGGTCGCCCACTTAATGCCATTGCTGAATCTGACCTGAGTAATATTGAAGATAATAGACTAAATTTATGGCAAAAGACCACTAAAATGGTTCAGACCATCTGGAAAAAGTAGAAAAATAGTTATTTAAGTACATTGCAGCAAAGGCATAAGTGGATGATATCAAAAAACAACCTCAAAATAGGAGATATGGTTGTAATAACGGAAGATGATCTTCCAGTGTCTAAATGGTTATTAGGGAGAATTGTAGAAGTATTTTTTGGTAATGATAATAGAATAAGAGTTGTAAATATAAAAACCTCAAATGGAATATATAAAAGAGCAGTATCCAAAATTGCTGTATTACCTCTTGAAAAGTAATTCAGTTTTTATAAGAAAGTGTACATTATTGTAAAATTTCTTTATTTATTATGTATTATGTAAAATTTTTTAAATATTTGCTTAAATTTAACTTAACTGTGACTCATTTATATTGTATTTAATTGTATTGTTCTTTATATTTTTTACAATGGTTGTAATTGCAGTGTTTTAGTTTGAAACCCCCCTCAGAGGTTTCAAGAGGGGCGGTATGTTTGATAAAATGCTATTTAATTTCTACTGGCTGTGTCACCTAGCAACCAAAATATATTTAATTATTTCAAAATGTAAAAAGTTTTCTGGGCAAACGATAATTTGTGATAGATACATTATCTGTTTTATTTCTTCAGCTTTTACCTAAGCTGTGTGAAACAATATTCTTTTTGTTTTTGAGTTTGATAAGAATGTTTTTATGAGAATATGTGTAAAAATGTTACGGTTTTTATTGGAGTTGTGTTTTGTTAAATTATTAATGTTCGAAAGAACCTGAGTTGAGTTTACTCATCAGAATAAACTGTTTAAAATGAGAGATGCGTATTTAATTTTGAGTTGAGTAAAATATTAATAAAATAAACTTTCGAATAAATTGAATTCTTCATTTTTAATAGTTCATTTTAATTACTTATGCATAAAAAACGGGCAGTAAATCGTGGGGAATGAATTTCATATTAAAAGGGAACATTTAACACAGAATGCAGCTCAGAAAATAATTCATATTTGTATACAACTTATATGATAACTGTTAACTATTTTACATAGATGTCTAATCATTTATCAGTATTTGCATTTATTTTATTTTCACTACTGATATAGAATGAAACCACGACCCACAATTTGAACAAGTATTTCATATAAAAATAAAATTTACCACAGAATTCGGCAAAAAAATGTTAAAACATGGACAGTTGAATACAATTTATATATCATTTATGAAGTATATTTCACTATGTCAATAATTCATATTATTTATTGTTAATAATTATTATAGAATTATTTTGGTTAATAGAGAATTTTCATGCGGTATGAAACATACCTTTATGCATAAATATTTTATTATCTCTGGTCATTTTATTTTTATTCATTTTGTTTAGCCAATTATATAGACTAAAAGCATTGCGGCGTAAAATGTGAAAAATTAACTCAACATTATTAATAAGACAGAGTTAAGAATAAGGCACAAAATAAATAAATAAACTATAAAGTTTCATATCAATTATGATTAACTTTTGACTGCTTTTAACATATGACAAAACATTCACTATACGTCATTTTTCCGTCCTTCTATTTTAACTATTCATGCAAAAAAGAAAATGAAACCAAGTTTGCAAAATGTATTTTCCAGTCAAAGGAGTATATTAAAGTTGAAATGTTCATTGAAAGGATTTAAATTAAGTATCTGTATACCATTTTTATAATATCTATTATCTATTTACTATATACATATGATCACTGACCGTATTTATAATCGTTATGCTATACACCAAAAGTGATGCAAAATGCGAACAATGAATATAACATTCAAAGCAAAAATTTAACTCACATCTAAATTTCTGCACTGTCAGCAATTTTATAAACTCATTAACTAGTGAAGCAACGCGATTGCAAACGAGGTGCATGTTATCATCGTTCCCTTTCCGGGAATGCTTCATAATCATTTTCAAAACGATAATAATGCCAAAATTCAGGATAAAGAATGCAATCTTAAATATTTCTGATGATGCTCTCGTTTGAATAATCTTTACAGAGATACAAGAACGGAATTCTTTTAGAAGATTTTCAGTGAAGGTTATCAAAGTGCAATTAGGTATTTTTAAGCATGACTTATTTCGAGACATAATTTTAATAAATGAACAAAAAAATATTATTTTATTATGAATTATCATGAGGTAAATGACTGATGCTTCATACTTAGTTTTTAATAGAATATAAAAGAAAAAAAATGTTTCACAAATGCAATTCAAGATTGTTTTAAACGGTTTGTTTTCTCAACAAGCCAGTGCAGATAATTTTTTGTTTCTAAAATAGAACATTTATTTAATTTTATATTTTGTGCCATTTACATTTAAATTAGGACTGGGTGATGTGGAAATTCATTATCTGGATTTATTCTTCATTAAACATCGAGATTTAGAGCTAAATTGCAATTTAATCAATTCGTATTTTACTGTCAATTCTTTTTTGGAAACCATCACTTTGCTTAAGTTTTAATTTGTCAAATTACGATTATAATTATGTATAAAGTTTTTTTAATGCAAATTTGATGAAAGAAAAAAAAATAAAATATAAGATCTCCAAATGAAACTTTCTTTATTTTAAATGTTCAATTTTACGAAATCTATGAGTTCTAGATATCTACTGTTTTCGATATCCATTATAGCAACTCAAGTTTATTTACATGTTAAGAATTTTTTTTCGAAATATTTTTTTTTTGTTGTCTGCATTATTGATATGTCACGAGAACAAGTTTATTTTGGTGCTAAAAAAGATACATATTTTTCCCTATGTATCATGGTTCGTACAGGTACCGTTATTATCTAGATGAAAGACCAGCAACTTTTTATAAAATATGCATTTAGTTCAAATGCGCGAAAATTCGCCTCATTGAATTAGAGATTTTCTGTAAGAAAAATACTGGTATCAAAGAATTTAGTGGTTATGAAATCGCAGGACTCGTACAAACCCTGTGTATTCTCTTCGATATGGGCTCTTATAGCGTATAGCTTTAATTTAAGAGTGTCCAATCTACATTAAATAGCAATCCAAGTGTTACGCAGCATGTCAGATGTGACTGAATCGATGATTTATGCAATTTTAATGCATGTAACACAATATTAAAGATTTCGAGATTGCAGCTAAATAAACTTGTGTTACTTTAAACTAACCGCAAACAGCAAATCTCTAGGACTCATTTTATCCTCACACTAATATTTGAACTCATGCGTGCAGTATTATATCAATTTATTATTGTAGCTTTAAAATATTATTAAAATTTATCATCTAATCCTTTAAAATGTAATCTAAATTTATTACTCTCAACTCTAAAATTTTATCAAAATTTATTGTGTGTGGATTGAAAATATTATGTAAATTTATTATTTGTAGCTTTCAAACAATATCATCTATCTATAAGAATTATTTCAAGATTAAAATTTACATGCAATAAAATAGCATAAAAATATGGATTTTCAAATATTTCAAGTAACTACATGGGATAAATTTTAATAATTTGTTCTCTCGTATAAATTCGAATTCAAAGTTACGCTGTTACTTTTCAAATATATTGAAATAATGAATTCTTTTATCAAAAAGTTTTACTCTCCCAATCATGTGTTAACATTTGATTTCAAAAACCAAATTTTGGAAACCTACTAGTTGAAACAATTTTTCTTCCGATAATAAATAAATTTTATCGCATCGTTTTTTAACATTTTAAGAAATTTTTGAAACTTCTTAATCTTTAATTTGTATGCTCACGTTATCCAATGAAACCTCAAAACATAAAGAGAACGTCGAGTGAATTTGATTTTAGTTTTAGTAAAATGCGGTAGTAAAAGCTATTTTTCCCGGTGTAAAGAAACTAGAGCTATCTAAACGTTAAAGTAAATTTTCTGGAACATAATTAAATAAAATATATCTCGTTTGTATAGTTTTTATTATTTTTCTTCAATATTATCATTATTCTTATTACATGAGCAGAAGAATCCCCAGTAAAACATATTTAAATATGTGTATTGGTTACATAGAGAAAATATATCTGAAAACGAAGCAAATTAACCATATTTAGGAAAACAGCATTAATGACAACAATAAAGTTTATCGATTATAAAGAAGCAGGATTTTAGTGACACGTCAAAGAATTTTATTCCTATTTATTGTTCACCATACATTGTTATAAATATGTGATTGGTTTATTGGTGAGGTCATTGATTGCTCTCTCCGCACTATGATTATATATAAGCAAGTATCACGTAAGGCTGAAAATATTATTTTAAAAAAGAATATTAAAAAATATAAAAATTACATACAAAGAAATCGTTTTAAAGTACTATCCTACATAGAAAACATTTCAACTAAGTTCAGCTTGAATAAACTGTGATTTATTTGTTCCTAACTTTAAAAGTCGAATAGAGATTTACGCTGCTACTTTTGAACTATGTACTCAAATGAAAAATTGTTTTATTGAATTCTTATACTCAATTTGAAAAAACATTTTTTTTTTTTTTTTTTTTTTTTTTTTTTTTTTTTTTAATTTACGGATTTTCTTTTTAAGATTGGATTCAAAAATCAATCTTTTAAACAATACTATCTGATTCAGATGACTCTGACTATGCATAAACTTATTTCCCTTTCTACTAACTTTTTTAACTCAAGTTTAAAGTCTTTATAACTAATTTTTAAGTCTTTCTTAATTTTTAAATTTTTAGATTTTTACTATAAAATTCTTCACTTTTTTATCAAGCAGTTTATTACTAGACCTTTTTTTCCAAATGACTCACAATAACATAAGACATCTCACTATTAGACTGGGTGTGAAGCTAATTGCAGCTAGGAAACCCCTCAATACTGATTTTGTTTAGCAGCGAACATATAAAATAAAAACTCTCCTTCATAAATGTCTGATGTTTAAAAATTTGGAATAAAGTTAGAGGCCAAACAGACAATCCTATTCTTTATGTGCTTACAAGAAATTTGATAAAAACAAAGGAAAGACACAGTATGAGAAACTTGATTTCCGTACGCTTTTCACTTTTATTTTAGCAAGACCTGTAATCTGGTAAAAGACTTGTTTTCCAGTGTAAGAAAAGAAAAAAGTTTAAGAAAATATTTCAGTAACGTAATTCAAGAAAAGCTCTCTGATTTCGATTTGAGTTATCATTATTAAATGTTATCTTTATGCCTTTTATACAAGCACAAAATTTCTCAATAAATAATATTGGTGCATATGTCATATTCGCAACACATTGGAGCTATATTTTTCTGACGTCATTTCGGCGAAAACTTTGTTTTCAAATACCAATTACATATATATTTTTTATTTATTTTCTATCATTTTAAAAAAGAAATAATAATAAATAAAAAAGTTTAGTTAATAATTATAGAACAAAACTATTTATATCTTTTGAAAAAAAAGAAAATTAAAGTAAATGAACAATTTCTTAATAAGTAAACAGCAACCGCTGGGTTACCATGTGAGGCATAAAAACGCCATTTTGTTGCAATCGCGTAAATATGGTGCGTATATGACATCTGTGCGAAGATATGCAATTTCGTATACAAGTAACATCGATGCAAATGCTTTCCAAAACGGAATAAATCTGATTGATATTTTGACAGATATATCACAACTTCGATAGTAAAATTGGTTATAGATTGTACAGTGAGCTATACAATGAATGGATATTTAAATATATTTATTCTTATTTCGTTATTATATACTCTTTATTGTAAAGCTTCTGAAACTTGTTCAATGATGGGATCATTCATTTGGCAATGACTCTACACAAGAGGGTCATTCCATGATGTTTTGTAACGTCAGTCACAAAGATTATAACAGCAAACTTGTTAATTTCAAAAAGTTTTCTTGGCTTTATTCAATTAATGAGGTATCGCCGAGGAAAAAACTTTTTGAAAATAACGGTGGAAAACAATTTCGCAGTTATGATCTCCGTGACTGACGTTACAAAACATCATGGAATGACCCAGGTATATGATTATATTACACCGTAAGCTGTAAAAGAAGACAGATGCAAGTTGACGAGTGCTCAAGGCAAATTACAGTCAGAAAAAAGTGGAAACTACTAGTATTGTTTTTATAGGAAACACTTCAAATAAAAGGGATTAACACCTTCGCGATGGGAACCTTTTAATGGGAAAGTTTTAATGTTTTGTCACCGTTTAAAAAATACAGAAATTTGTGCTTTATTTAATCTAGTAAATGCTTCTTTTAAATAAGGTAAATTTTGCAGTAAAATTTCACTGGTTGGAATAAACAAGGATTCTTAAGCCCATTTGCGACTCGTATACGTGTAGCTCGTCATAAATGAGTTAAAGAAACGGAATTTCTCTGAAACAAAATACTGGTATTCAGTACCTTTTTTGACTGTGTTTGTCCCTGACCACTCGCCATTTTGAGATGTTTCTTTAACAACGAAAATTTACTATAATCATGGTCGAAAATGTTTGATAACCAGTCCCAAATCATCCAATATTCCAAAAAGCATTCCTTTATCTTTACAAATCTCGGAAAACAATTTCTTTTCGAAATTTAAAGAAAAATTTATAAAATTAATTTTTTTTAGCTGCTCTGATTTTTTCGAAACTTTTACATGTATCTTTTACAATGTATTAAGAATCAGTTCTCTCTACCCAGAAAATCAATTTTTCGCATGCTATCAGACCTAAACTAAACATTTTAAAAATGCATAACTGGAATTGTGCATGCATTCGTGACAGAAAAATGTTAATTTTAATGTAAGTGGTAAGCGGTAATCCGTTAACTGGTTCTTCCGTAAGTTGAATGGGCAAAAAGAGTTTGTTTAACTCTTCAACATCCATTGGTTTCTCTACGGAACCACAAAATTTTATTTCTGATATGCAACAAAGACATCAGAATTTTAATTTTAAAAAATCCATTTTATTACGTATGTGAAAATCACTTTTTTCATATTAAAAAATATATTTGTTCACAATTACCGATGTCATTCATTTATTTCAAAATCTTAGCAATAAAAATGCTTTGTCTGTTAAAGTGTTAATCCATCACTCAAAGCTTTTTCACACCACAATTTTCTGAAATACATTTTAATATTATGGCAAAAATTTTTGGACAAAATGTTCAAAATATTTTAGCTTAAAAAAAGTAGTATTTATTTCATATTTTCAATTAATTTTACATTTATGTGGTAAAATTTCAACGATAAATTCGTGACGTTTTTAAAAAGTTAAAGGAACGCTTTTTGAAATCATGGATGACTTGTAAATTGTTATTGTTATATTTTCGTTCGATATTAAAGCACATTTTCATAAATTAAGTTACATCTGTCTTTTTTTTCTGCAGTGTAGGTATCATTCAAAGACAAAAATATAGTTTTGAAATATATGTATATTTTTTCATAAAAATACTTTCAATAAAATTGTTTTAAAATACTATCTGACATATAAGCAAATTTGAACTAACTTCAGCTTCAAAAAACTGAGATTTATTTGTTCCTATCTTAAAAATCAGATAGTTATTTGTGTATTTAATTTTGAACAGTGTTCAAATAATGTATTGTTTTATCGAATACTAGTACTCACTATTGGAAGGAACTTTTATACTCGCAAAATCTTTTGTTAAAGTTTGACTTCAAAGACAAAGTTTTGAAAAACCTACTAGCTGACACAGGATTTCTTTCGATAAGAATTAAATTTCATCGCATGGTTTTAAAACATTTCAAGGAGTTTGGGAAATCTCTTAACCTGTAATTCGTATGCTTCACGTTCATCCGATATTTTTTTTCAGAGAATGTAGCACAAATTTGATTTAAGTATATATTTCAATTTAGTTTCAGGAAAATCCGTGCTGCGGAGAAAAGCTACATTTTTTTCCAGGCTGAAACAAACTAGAAATAGTCAAATCTTTAAGAAAGATTTTTGTGCATAATTAAATAACGGTACTCTTGTTTCTGCAGATATTACACTTATTAGATTTTATGCTAAAGGGAACATTCTTCAAAAAAATGTATTTAAATGTATGCATAAGCTTTATTCAAAAGAAGTATATCGTGATGAAAGAATTTAGCTTCTCGGAAACAATTTCAAAAACTACGGGTAACTAATGAAAATTAATTTTTAAATATATTCTTTTATCACTTAACTGATTTGCCCGTAAGTTTTACGAGGAAGAAGAGTATGCTTAATCGTTAATTCAAAGCTTTGATACGTCACTAAATATTTTAAATTAAATTTCATACTATTTATTGGCAGAATGTTTAAATTAAATGTTATGAATATTTTAGCTTAAAAAAAGTGGTGTTTATTCCAGCATTTTTAATTTATTGTACTTAAACGGAATCAATTACGTGGTTAAATTTTAGCGATAAATTCTTTTGTTACGCTTCTAAAGATAACGAAGCGCTTTTTGGAATTTCGGCTCAATCAGAGAACGTTATTGTACATTTTCATTCTTGTTTATAATACATTTTCGTATATTAAGTTACATCTGCCTTTTTTTACAGTGTAGGTAGCATCCAATTTTTAAAATATAATTTTGTAATACATATAACGATTTGTAACAAAATATTTACAATGAAATAGTTTTAAAATACTATCTGACATATAAGCAAATTCAAACTAACTTCAGATTGAAAAATCTCAGATTTATTTGTTTCTATCTCAAAAATCAGATAGAAATTTGCGTATTTACTTTTGAACCGTGTTCAAATAATGTACTATTTTATCGAATACTAGTACTCACTATTGGAAGGAACTTTTATACACAATCACATTCTTTCGTTAAAGTTTGACTTCAAAGATTAAGTTTTGAAAAACCTACCAGCAGACACATTATTTCTTTCGATAAGAATTAAATTTCATTACATGGTTTTAAAACATTTCAAGGAGTTTGGGAAATCTCTTAACCTTTAATTCGTATGCTTCACGTTCATCCGATATTTTTTTTTCGGAGAATGTAGCACAAATTTGATTTAAGTATATATTTCAATTTAGTTTTAGGAAAATCCGTGCTGCGTAGAAAAGCTACTTTTTTTCCAGGCTGAAACAAACTAGAAATAGTTTAATGTTTAAGAAAGATTTTTGTGCATAATTAAATAACGGGACTCTTGTTTCTATGGATTTATTAGATTTTATGCTAAAGGGAACATTCTTCAATAAAATGTATTTAAATGTATGCATAAGCTTTATTCAAAAATTATATCGTGATGAAAGAATTTAGCTTCTCGGAAACATTTTAGAAAACCACGAGTAACTAATAAAAATTATTTTTTAAATATATTCTTTAATCACTTAACTGATTTACCCGTACGTTTTACGAGCAAGAAGAGTTTCCTTAATCCATCATTCAAAGCTTTTTCACACCACTAAATATTTTAAATTAAATTTCATATTATTTATTGGCAGAATGTTTAAATTAAATGTTACGAATATTTTAGCTTACAAAAGTGGTATTTACCCAGTATTTTCAATTTGTGAACGTGAAAAGAATCGATTAGGTGGTTAAATTTTAACGATAAATTCTTTTGTGATTCTCTAAAGATAAAAGAACGCTTTTTGGAATTTCGGATGACTCGGAAAGGTTGTTACATATTTTCTTTTGTGATTATAATACATTTTTGTAAATTAATTTATCAGTGTTTTCATTTACTGTGTAACTATCAGTCTATGTTAAAAATATAGTTTTGAAACATATCTACATGTTGTATAAAAGTGTTTGAATTAAATCTTTTTAAAAAACTATCTGACATAAAAGTAAATTTGAAATAGCTTCAGCTTGAAAATAACTGAGATTTATTTGTTCCTATCTTAAAAATCAGATAGAGAGTTTGTTTATTTACTTTTGAACCGTGTTCAAATAATGTATTGTTTTATCGAATTCTAGTACTCACTATTGGAAGGAACTTTTACACTCGCACAATCTTTTGTTAAAGTTTGACTTCAAAGACTAAGTTTTTAAAAACCTACTGGCTGACACAGGATTTCTTTCGAGAAGAATTAAATTTCATTGCATGGTTTTAAAACATTTCAAGGAGTTTGGAAAATCTCTCAACCTTTAATTCGTGTGCTTCACGTTCATCCGATATATTTTTAAGAGAATGAAGCACAAATTTGATTTAACTATACATTTCAATTTAGTTTTAGGAAAATCTGTTCTGCGGAGAAAAGCTATATTTTTTCCAGGCTGAAACAAACTAGAAATAGTTAAATGTTTAAGAAAGATTTTTGTGGAATAATTAAATAACTCTTGTTTCTGCGGATATTACATTTATTAGATTTTATACTAAAGGGAACATTCTTGAATAAAATGTATTTAAATGTATGCATAAGCTTTATTCAAGAAGAAGTATATCGTGATGAAAAAAATTAGCTTCGCGGAAACAATTTCGAAAACTACGTGTAACTAATGAAAAAAATTAGTTTTTAAATATATTCTTTAATCACTTAACTGATTTGCCCGTACGTCTCATAAGCAAGAAGAGTTTGCTTAGTTTATCATTTAAAGTTTATTGACACCACTAAATATTTTAAATACAATTTCTTACTATTTAATTCATCAAGGGACAAGCAATGATGTCTCTGTAATATTGAACCCTTTTCGGAAATATAGAAAACTTTTCTTTTAAAATAAGAAAAGACAATTTTTCTAAAATTAGCAGTCAGAGTTAAAAATATAAAATTTCGGTAAAAGTTTCTGTTGAGGATTTCATTTAAATTAGGTGGGATAAAATATATTCCACCACCCCTCAAGGAACTAGTGGTTTAATGTTTAGATTAAATGTTACAAATAATTCCGCTTAAAAAAGTGGCGTTTATCTAGTATTTTCAATTTATTGTACCTAAAAGGAATCGATTAAGTGGTTAAATTTTAACGATAAATTCTTTTGTGACATCTCTAAAGATAAAGGAACGCTTTTTGGAATTTCGGATGACTCGGAAAGGTTGCTATATATTTCCTTTTGTGATTGTAATACATTTCTGTAAATTAATTTACACGTGTTTTCCTTTACTGTGTAACTATCATTCTATGTTAAAAATATAGTTTTCAAATATATCTACATTTTGTATAAAAGTATTTCAATAAAATCGTTTTAAAACACTATCTGACATATAAGTAAATTTGAACTAACTTCAACTTGAGAAAACTGAGATTTATATTTGTTCCTATCTTAAAAATCAGATAGAGATTTGCGCATTTACTTTTGAACCGTGTTCAAATAATGTATTGTTTTATCGAATTCTAGTACTCGCTATTGGAAGGAACTTTTGTACACGCACAATCTTTTGTTAAAGTTTGACTTCAAAGACTAAGTTTTTAAAAACTACTAGCTGACACGGGATTTCTTTCGAGAAGAATTAAATTTCATCGCATGGTTTTAAAACATTTCAAGGAGTTTGGGAAATCTCTTAACCTTTAATTCGTATGCTTCACGTTCATTCGATATATTTTTTTAAGAGAATGTAGCGCAAATTTGATTTAAGTATATATTTCAATTAAGTTTCAGGAAAATCCGTGCTGCGGAGAAAAGTTTTTTTTTCCAGGCTGAAACAAACTAGAAATAGTTAAATATTTAAGATAGATTTTTGTGTCATAATTAAATAACGAGTCTCTCGTATCTACGGATATTGCCTCTATTAGATTTATGCTAAAAGGAATATTCTTGAATAAAATGTATTTAAATTTATGCATAGGATTTATCCAAGAAGAAATAACTTGAGATAAAAGAAGTTTGCATAATTTTTAGAATTACAATGAGTGTAGATTTTAAAAACATAGCTGCCAATTTTTACGCATTTTTGCTACCACTAAAATTGAATGGAGATTTTCATTTTGTTCAATCATAAGATTTTGATGATTAAATAGGACAATATTTACTATAAAATTTTTGTGGTAGGAAAAATGTGTAAAAGTTTGCAGTTATGTAAAGAGCATATAACACGTACATTGTAAATTGAATTAAAGCAATATTTGATTTTCAAAATGACTCATTCTAATTGTTATTGATAACAATTTAACGTTGTATACTGTCAAATTTTTTATTCAGTGATGTTATTCACTGGAATACAGCTATAAATTTCTTGGTGTGCATGTGTTTATATATCTCTTACTTATCTTTATGTAATTAGCTTCGAAGGACCTTTCATTTGGACAATAATTTCTTTAAATTAGATGACATAAACCTTAACGGCAGACTTAATTTGACTTTTATCTACGATCTTCTTCAAATCATATACTTTACAAGGCCTGAAAACAGCCAACAGTTGCACACCATTCGTTTTATATAACTTAAACATTTTCAGATGCATTGTGGTACATCTGTTATCAGACAACCTTTTGCAACATCATAATTTTTTGGTGAAATCGTTGCTTGTTTTAGTAGAATTATGAAGCTACATGTAATTTTATGTATGTCTGATTTTCTTTACGCATTTGAAAATTCATACGCTATCCTTCTTCCTACAGTGACGTTTCGTTTGATGGTTATTTCGCCTCAATTCGACAAAAATAGTCAATTCGAAATTTGACGTTGGAAATTTTAACTTTTGGAATTTGGCACTTATGCAGTATGTATACTTCGGTTATATGTTTTACTTAAATTCTTGTATTAACATCTTTATTTATTTTGAGATTTTGCTAAGTATATTTCTTGTTTATTCACAAGTCTGTTTTCTTTGAAAATGCAGCTGCTTGAAAAATAATTTTTATTATGAAAAAAAAAAATTAGAAAAAAAATAATGAATAGTTTTTATGACAATTTCTTGTATTTACCGTAACAAAAATATGATATCCAACAATTTCCAAAATGTATATTAATATTCATCATCTAATACATATTTGATAGAGGAGACATCCCATATAAACTTTGTTTATTAGCTATGAATATGTACATTACTGTTCGTTACAAATTTTGAATTAATGCCACTTAGTGAAAAATTATTTTGAAATGTATGTATCTTTTATTTTTGATTAAAAATCTAAACATCTTTTTTTTAGTTAATTTTTAGTTCATATACTGTTTGTCATATTTACTTCAAATTTCATACCTTATCTAAGCAGACATTGCATTATCAAATAAATCAATGTATACTAAATATCTATACTAAATTTAAACTCCGTTACAATGATATTAAGGACTTTTCCTCTAAATGTGACAACTAAATTAAGCGCTAAATAATGAGAAGATAACAGGATTACCTATAGTATTCCAGAAGGACTATTTTGATTAGAAAAAAATTCTGTAGAACATAAATATATTTCCCGGTACTCTTTATTAAGATCTTTTAAAAATACAAAATCTAGACGAATCTACACACGATAGTAAGCATGAAAGCCACGTACAGAAATCTTAAATAAGATTAATAATAATTTATGCATTATAATCTAGCGGGGTTTTTTTTATTTTATTGAAATTTTTATGCTTAATAAATTGAGCATTCCGTAGAATGATAAATTTATTTAGGTCAGCTCAAATTATAATACATTTCAGTAGATGTTTTATGTATATTATAATTTTCTGCAAGCTGCAGATGGTTTTCAAATTACTGTATCTTTTGTACTGTGTATAGTTTGATACAAATTTAAAGAAAAATAATGTAATATATTTTTTTAAATAAAAGTAGATTTTCCATTCCGCTGACAAGTTACATTTAGGAAATTGACTTCTATATCATTAGACAAAATCTGTTTAAAGATGGCTATCGAAACTTATTCATTTTCGAAAAGTAAATTATCTTAAATCTCAAAATAAAATATTTATATCATTATAAATACACTGAACGAGGCAATATTCGGTGAAGCTCTAATGAATACATTTCGTTGCCATATTTCATGCATATTCTAAATTTAACAATTTCATTATGCTCCCAAATAGTATCTCTAGGGCTTACTAAGCACAATGCCACCGAATCACATTATTTCCCATAAAGTCATTGTCATTTTCACCTTGAATTTCACTTTGGGAATAGTTTCCAACTATCCAATAACAGTAAACAATTGTTACGAATCAAACTTTAATTATTTTCTCGGAGGCGTGTTTAATATCCCATTTACGGATATTGAATTTTAAAAGATGTTGGACAACGTGCTCCAAATCATAATATGCTTCAGTATTTTACTCGGAAAGTGCTTCTGAATGAACAGGATATTGCATTTAGCGGAGGCACTCGTTAAAGGGAAACTAATTTATAAAGCGTTTAGTCGCCGAATGTGGGAAATTTCCTGCAAAGTATGTATTTAGGAAACTCCTTTAAAGTAATTAGGAAGATAGTTGTGGATTTTCGAACAAAGATGGCTTTGTTGGAGGAAGAAACATAGGAAACTATTGAAGATGAGGAAACAATGTTCTTTATTTTACACCGAAAGACTTAATCTTCTGCACTGTATTTAGGATAAATTATGATCGTTAAGATTAAAAATGTCTACATGACTGTAATTTATCAGCAATTTTATTGATTTTGGATTATTATGAGAGGTGATTTTAATTTTAATTGGTACCATTTACAGTAGACTCTACACAACTCGAGAGGAGAGGTTTTGCGGATTTCTGGTCATTGCTTTGTTTACATTTTTTAAACAGTAATTTGAATGTAATTAATAATGTAATCAAAACTATAATCAATGCTTACAATATAATAAAATATTTATTGGAAGAAGAAGCATAGAAAACTATTGACGGCAAGGAAACAATGTTCTTCATTTTATACCAAATGACTTAATCTACTGCACTGTATTAGGATAAATTATGATCGTTAAGATTAAAAATGTGTACATGACTGTAATTTATCAGCAATTTTATTGATTTTGGATTATTATGAGAGGTGATTTTAATTTTAATTGGTACCATTTACAGTAGACTCCACACAGCTCGAGAGCAGAGGTTGTGCGGATTTTAGAATTTTTCGGATTTCTCGTCATTGCTTTGTTTACATTTTTTTTCAACAGTAATTTGAATGTAATTAATAATGTAATCAAAACTATAATGAATGCTTACAATGTAATAAAATATTAATTGGAGGAGGAAGTTGTATACCGAAAGTCTTAATGTACTGCACTGTATTCAGGATAAATTATGATCGTTAAGATTAAAAATGTCTGTATGACTGTAAATTATCAGCAATTTTATTTATTTTGGATTATTATGAGAGGTGATTTTAATTTTAATTAGTACGATACACAGTAGACTCTCTCAAATCCGCACAGCTTGGGAGCAGAGGTTGTGCGGATTTTAGAACTTTGTGGATATCTGTGTCATTGCTTTGTTTACATTTTTCTAAACTGTAATTTGAATGTAATTAATAATGCAATCAAAACTATAATAAATGTTTAAAATGTAATAAAATATTAAAATAAGTAATAAACTAAAATAATAAAAAAATTATGCAGTTTTTAAATTGATTAAAATAATAAAAGAAAAAAAAGGTCAAGTTAATAATCAATAATATGTGATTAAATATTCATTATAAAGACAAAATGTATTTTTCTTAAATTATTCAATGAAACTTGCCTCAAAAAGGTACATTATTAATTCACATCAAAATCATAAAATAAGAAAGTTTATTATCAGGTTTAGCCAGACTTAAAAACCAAAAAGTTTATTGATACATAAATATATATGGTAAAAAGATTGTGATTACCAATGATATCAGCATTGTCTTGAATTTTTTCAGAATGAAATTTATTCTTCCTTCATGAAAATTATAAAAATAAACAAATAAAGTTAACCATCACAAAAAAATTCAAAATTTTAACTCAATAAATAAAATTATTTAAAAGTACATCCCGGATCTCCTGAAATAATGGATTCGAAAATTTTATGTCTATAGTTTAGCATCCCCCCCCGGCCAAAAAAATATTACATACTAAAAAATCTTGTGATAAAATAACTTAAATTATTAATAAACATAAAAAAATGAATCGATAAATCTTTATAAATAATCATAACTTTTTTTAATGCATACATGAAAGTAAATCTTTATTTTTATTCGCAAAATATAACGAAATCATTTTTAAAGCAAAAAAAGTTCTTATTATTCTCAACTACTATTTTCTAAAATGCTTGTAATTCTTTAAAGTAAAACTCTCTTGAAATTCATTCTTTGTTATTCTTACATAAACTTAAAAAAAGTGCTTGGGTTCGTTTTATATGTAGATGTCAGCCTAAGTAATTTTTACATACATCATTTAAAAGTATACTTTGTTTCAATTTTTCGGACCAGTTACATTCTTTTACGATTATTTGTTGAGGATTTAGTAGGTGGTGTTTACTTTCTTTCCGAGATTGTACCTTATAAACCTTTATCAATTGTCAATAATTATAAAAAAAAAGTAGATGAATTGGAATTAAGAAACCTATTGTAACTTAAATAACGGTTTCGAAATTTTCGCGTCTATAAATTAGCACCAGAAAAATAATATAAATTATCACATAATAAAAAATCTTGTGTTAAAACTGCTTATTTTATTAATATACATGAAAAATAAATAAATAAATGTGTGATGAATCGATGAATTTGTATAAATAATCATTCCTTTTTTAACACATAGGCAGGATTAAATCTTTATTTTTATTCGCAAACCATAACGAAATCATTTTTAAAGGGGAAAAAAAAGTTCTTATTATTCTCAACTACTATATTCTAAAATGCTTGTAATACATTGAACTAGAACTCTTGAAATTCATTCTTTGTTATTCTTACATAAACTTAGGAGCAAAAAAGTACTCTTTTCCATTTTAATGAGGTAATCAGGGGTTTTATTCTGGAAAACATGCAAGCTAGACAATTTAGTTTGCAGAGTTTAGGAAACATTTTAAAAAGTTGAAAGAGAAGCAAATATTTTACATTGAAACTTTTCTTCATTGTTAAATATTTATGATGATATTAGCATATATTTTTATTTTGGAATTTCTTTTAATCAATAAAAACCGGTATTTTTTTGTAAGGAAAAAAAAAGTTTAAATTAAATTTAATAAGTTCTTTTCTTTTGTTATTACACACGTAAGTGTAGACACGCTTTTTGGTTAAAAATGTGTTTTTCTTTTTAATTATGAAGCGAGGGGAAAGGTTTATGTAAAGAGCAGAGTTTATGTATTTTGCAGCTGTGTATTATTTCCGATTTTAGATAATAGATATAACTTCAATGGAAAAGTATTTCGTTTGAAAGATAAATTACATACAATAAACGCGACTTTATTTTTAATAGATAAAATCTGTTGAAAGGAATAAATTGTTTTACAGTATTTTTTTTTTTCACAAATTTTAGTTTTTTGTGTATTGTTATTACAATAATGAATGTGGATAAAAAGGATTTAAGGGTAGTCCAGGACACATTTTAAAATTAGTTTTATTTATTGAGTTAAAATTTTGAATTTTTTGTGATGGTTAACCATATAATTAGTAAACAAAGTCGCATGATAAAACATCATAATTTTTAAGACAATTTTAAAATTCCAAATTTATTAAAATAGTGAGATTGATTAAAATTGTTATAATTTTAAACCTTATTTATAGAATTTCGATTTTTTTCACATGAATAAACAGAAATATATAAGTTTTTGATTCAGCATTTATACAATATATTAAGTTACATAAATGTAAAAAATGAATTAAATTAAAAAATTGAAAAATATGATGCAATTTATTGGTCTGCGACCCACATTTAAGTAAAAGAAAATTGCGTGACCTACCTAATACATAGATACTAACGTCTCTTAGTTATTCCTGAGTCTGAATAAAAATTAGCATTTTCAAACCGGAAAAAAATATATAAGAAAATGTTTATGATATCTGCGTTGAAAATTTTCATCTCGTTTTAATTTTTTTTTTTCAAATACGTAGGAATGGATAATTTTAAGTACATTATAATGATTTTAAACTCTTTCGAATATAATAAAATTCACATGAACCTATGAAGTATATGTATATTAAACTATACATTCTGTACAATCTGTGATGCAAATAATATTTATTATTAAATTACAAGACCACAGAAAAGTATTCCACAACATAATGCTATTCGGAAAAAACATTGTATTATGCGTGTGTTAATTACATTAAACTATTTCACATTTTATCAATATGATATACGTTGCTGAGGTGTAATAAAAGTTTCTTCCTGTATATTTACAGGAACACAAAAAAGATTTCAACCACTATACTATATCTGAAGTACTGTCTACTATGACAGCAAGATCTGAATATTTTTAAAAATTCGTTATCGTACGAACGCACCCCATTTGCTACGCTTCACGTGCAATTTCCAACTTGTTTTTGTTTTTTAACTGATTCTTTACCAGGATTTATAAAAATCCAGTTATTTTCAAGATACAATATCAAAATATTAAAAAAAAATCTGAAATCCGCAAAATTTCGTTTTATTTAAGAAGAGATTTTCTATATATATATATATATATAAAAAAAAAAAAAAAAATACTGGTACTAACAAATTTCCTGATCCGGAAATTTCAGGACCTGGACAAACAATGTTTACGAACCTGATAAGTTATATATTTTTAAATTTTGCAAACAGTTGCATGGGTGATTGTGTTCAAGTATTTTGAAGAAAAACAATGCAGGATTAACATTCGAAATTCTTAATAAAAGAAATGTATCATCATTAGGTAAGCTAAAAATACGATTTCAAAATAGTGATACTTAAAAAAATGAAACTAAAATTAAATTTACATTTTAAAATATTAACTAAGAAGTACCTAAATTATCTCTCAATTTCCTTTTGCGATGAAGATAAAAATTCTGTATCTTGATTAAATTCTTTCAGCTAATTGCTTCTTTAAAATTCCTTTGCATTCTTAGCACTGCTACATTAACCATTTAGATGATCAAGTAAGCACAACAAAAACAAATCTTCACTAATTACACTTTCTAAATGTATCATTGTGTATTGATTTACTTGAAATCAAAGCTTGGGCAAATACAAAACGCCACGTCCTAGATACGTTTAAAATAACTTGTTTTTATTAAAATAGTCCGTTTACAGAAGGAAATTCACTGTAATTACATTCTGAGAAATCTAGAGATCGACATAAAATGCTAACTGTTATGTTAAATAAGTTGGAAATGTATAAAAAACATTTCATATTTATTTACTTAGAACAGGTGTCACAAATAAAAAATTAAAAAGTTGACATGTTTCGGTTCATTCATAAGAACCGTATTCCTAACACATAAAATCAGTAGAAAACTAAATGATACTGCATATAAATATAATTTAAAAACCCAAAACTCACCCTCTTAGACTCACCCTCTAAATATTTATATTATCTAAATAAATATTTAGAGGGTGAGTCTAATAGGGGGAGCAGCGGTAGCATTGGCTATTCACGATCATAGGGGGCGCAATATTTTGTGTTTTGGGTTTTTAAATTATATTTATATCCAGTGTCATTTAGTTTTCTACTTATATTAATTTTTAATTTTATACATTTTAAATTTAATTTATGATCAAAATATATCATATTTTTATGCCGCGGTGGCAATGTCTATTCATGATCATAGGGGGCGCAGTGTTTTGTATTTTGGGTTTTTAAATTATATTTATATCCATTGTCATTTAGTTTTCTACTGATTTTATGTGTTATGAATAGGGTTCTTATGAATGAACCGAAACATGTCAACTTTTTAATTTTTTATTTGTGACACCTGTTCTAAGTAAATAAATATGAAATGTTTTTTATACGTAAATGAAAAAAGTGAAGTGATTTTGTTTTAGTTTTTAGTTTTAAAAAAACGAAAGCTAACAACAGTTTTAAAGTTGGAAATGGTTTGGTAATATTTTTGCGATTAAGCATTGATTTATAAAATAAAAAAATAAGTATTTTTTTAAAACAATTTTCAAATTTACAATTAGTTGTATAAAACTAAAATTAAACTATTTACTAAAAAAAATGCAATAATATAAAATTTCCCGTTAGAAAATGAGCTGGTGTATCAAAAATGAAAAGCCAAAGATGTTAAAATCATATGCAATCAGAAAAGAAAAGATTCCTGAAATCTTTCATTCTTTTTTCTTTGTTTTACAGCAATTTATAAAAGTACGCAAAGATATCATTTATATTTACAGTACTATTGATACCAAGATTAAATGCACCATTCCAAAATAATAAATATTTAATATATAAATTTGTTTTCAATATTCTCCTATGTAAAAGGAAATCCACTTTCTGTATTCCGATTAAACTCTTTCAGAATAACACTCCTTCATATTTACCTCTCTCATATAACTACTCTTTGCCATTCTGACGATCATATATGCGTAACTAAAACAGATCTGCACTAATTACACTTTGGAGATATATCATTGTGTATTGATTTACTTGAAATCAAAATCTTGGACAAATACAAAACGTCACGTTCTTTATGCGCTTAAAATAATTTGCTATGATTAAAATAGTACATTTAGAGAAGGAATCTGTGTAATTGCTCTCTGAGTAATCGAGAGTTCGACAGAAAACGGTAATTGCTTTGTTAAATGAGTTGGAAATGGTTTAATTCTATATTTACGATTCTATATGGATGTAGTGAATTAGTAAAAAATAAATTATTTTTCTGTTTATTAATGTTTTTTTCGCGGATTATGTATTTATATCATTTATCAGACAAAAATATTTACACAGATTGTATATATTTATGAATTTAAACTCTTTTATTTACATAAAATCAATAGGACATGAGGTAAAAAATCATTTGTGTAAAAATCTTTTATATTCCAATGGTTCAAATTTTTTAAATTTTCCAAGTAGGTGAAAAAAAATCTGGGCCAGGTTTCGAAATAGGGGTATTATGAATGTAAAAAAATGGTTAAAAATGGTTAAAAATTAGTTTAAAAAATGGTTAAAAAATGGTTTAAAAATGGTTAAAAAATGGTTAAAATTACTTTTCAATATGCTTATATGTAAAAGAAAATGCACTTTTTACATTCTAATTAAACGCTTTCTTAATAACACTCCTTCAAGGAAATTTTTAGCTCTCTCATATAACTACTCTTTACGATTCTGATGATCATGTATGCGTAACTAAAACAGATCTGCACTAATTACACTTTGGAGATATATCATTGAGTATTGATTTACTTGAAATCAAAACTTGGACAAATACAAAACGTCACGTTCTGGATACGCTTAAAATAATTTGCTATGATTAAAATTGTTCAAATAGAGAAGGAAACTGTGTAATGTCTTTCTGAGTAATCGAGAGCTCGAGAGAAAACGGTGATTGCTTTGTTAAATGAGATGGAAATTGTTTGGTTCCATTTTTACGATTCTTTATGGATGTAGTGAATTAGTGAAAAAGAAATTATTTTTCTGTTTATTAATGTTTTTTCCGCAGATTAAGTATTTATATCATTTATCAGACAAAAATATCGGATTATATATATTTATGAATTTAAACTCTTTTTTTTACATAAAAATTAATAGGATACGGGATAAAAAATGATTTTATGTAAAAATCTTTTATATTCCGATAATTCAATTTTTTTTATAGACCTTTTGAAACAAATTGAAATATACAAATTTAGGTTATTAGTCTGTCACAACTGACCAGAGTTCACGAGACAGTTGTAATTTTCCAAGTAGGCGAAAATGTCTGGGCCAGGTTTCGAGCCAAGGGTATTCCAAATAAAAATAAATAAATGGTTTAAAAAACACTTAAAAAAAATCATATTTTTTTAAAAATATGAGAGGCTGCATTTGAACAAATGTATTTCATTTATTTCATATAAGAACAAGCAAATTATTCTCTCTTCCTAAAGAAAGCTGTTGATTGTTCTTAATTTAATATTTTGAAAGTGTTGTGATTGTACATTGCATTGATTTTGGATAACTATTTTTTTTTCAATCGTGAATACATAAAACATAAAACCCACAATTTATGACAAAGAATTTTATATGTGTTACAAATGAAAAATTGACTATAAGGATTTATCAGACGGAATAAAAATTCTTTGGAAATAGAAATAAAAAAGCGTGAGAAAAAGTACAGCAGTTAACAAAAGCATGAAAGATATTGATTATTACAATATTAATGAAATCAAAACAAAATAACCATTCCAAAATACTAAATGCGTAATATTTAAATTACTTTTCAGTATTCTTTATGTAAAAGAAAATGCACTTTTTTACATTCTAATTAAACTCTTTCTTAATAACACTCCTTCAAAAAACATTTAGCTCTCTCATATAACTACTCTTTACGATTCTGACGATCATGTATGCGTAAATAAAACAGATCATCACTAATTACACTTTGGAGATATATCATTGTGTATTGATTTACTTGGAAACAAACTCTTGGACAAATACAAAACGTCACGTTCTGGATACGCTTAAAATAATTTGCTGTGATTAAAATAGTACGTTTAAAGAAGGAAACTGTGTAATTACTCTCTGAGTAATCGAGAGTTCGACAGAAAACGGTAATTGCTTTGTTAAATGAGATGGAAATGGTTTCCTACTATATTTATGGTTATATATTCATTTAGTGAGTTAGTGAAAAAGAAAATTTTATGTTTATTAATGTTTTTTTCGCTTATTAGTTAATTACATTATTTATCAGACTAAAATATCGACATAGATCGTACATAAATATGAATTTATATTTTTTACATAAAAATCAATCGGATATCAGATAAAAAATCATTTTAGAAAAATATGTTATAATCAGATGGTTAAAAAAATTTTGATGAACATGTATGAAGAAACATTCTAATTATCATGTATGCTATCTAAAACAGATTTGCACTAATTACACTTTGGAGATATATCATTGTGTATTCATTTATTTGAAATCAAAACTTAAACAAATACAAAACGTCACGTTCTTGATACGCTTAAAACAATTTGCTATGAGTAAAATTGTAATATATATATATATATATATATATATATATATATATGACGTTTTAAGGGGAAACTTAAAATATCTTCACTTGTTCTCCTTTTTTAAACACACAGTCGTGGCAAGCGAGGGAAAAAACAAAATAAATAAATAAATGTAGAAAATTCATTTAATTACACATCGGCCGTTACAGCTTAGTTTATTCAACTATAGTCATATAGAGAGGGAAATGCTCCCTTTGCAAGCCGTCTTGAACCGAATCATCGAAAAGAATATTCCATCAGTACTTCCGCAAGCCGTCTTGAGCCCAATCATCGAAAATAACAAGCAAAGAATATCTCTCATCACCTCCTGGCTTATTTCTTAAATATAAAAAAACCTTCTAGAAAATTCTATACTCTCTAACCATCATTTCCCCATTCAACATAATTCATGTCCAGCGTCGAGATTTTTATTTCATTCAGACGATAATTTTTTATAAAAAAATTTTTTTAGCTAATTTATAATCGCCTCAGAATTTCGAATATTCTGCAGACGATATTTTAAGTTAAAAATGAAAAGAAATGAATTTATTGATATGCACAACTATCAAACGCTGAAGGAGAGAAAATAAATAAATAAAAATAATGATATTTCTTTAAAGGTATGGTTTTGGAATAAATTTAATAGTACTTTCTTAAAAAGGGTTGATAAAAACAGGGAAAAATGAGTTTTATTTGGAATATTAAGAAATAAAGTTTAATTAAGAATATTTTAATTTAGAGATATTTATTTTTAAATTAGAATCTTTTTAAATTTACGCATATTGGAATAATTTTTTAAGGCGAATTAAGAGTTTATATCGTTTCAATAAAGATTAATAGATTAGATCTAGAAACAAGACTTCAATTTAATAAGTTGAATTAAGTACGGGATATTCTTATAAGGAAATTAATATAGTGTAAAGGTTAATTTTGGCGCAAAAATTTTTTAATTTGTAACATATATATATATATATATATATATATATATATATATATCCTCACTTTTTTGTAAAAAAGGAACATATTTATTTTACATCTATAGTTAAATAAAGGTAAAACATCTCGAAGAGATTATCACTTGACCAGTCATTTTCCTCCTAAAAAATATATTACTATTTTAAAAAACCAAAATAAAGAGGTAATAGTTTTTCTTGCGTTTTGAATTCGATGTTTTATATAGTTATATCTACCCTATCGATATTATAAAGGAAAAACTTATACGTACGTAACGCATTCGTCCTTCTTTGATTGGCAACATTTTCAAATTTTAATTGAAATTTCAGTTTTACGATTTTCGGTACTCCAAATTTTTAAACTTCTAAACAAGCTACAAACTTTTAAACTTCTTTTCAATTTTCATACCGTCGTATAGGAGAAAATATATAGTATATAAAATACATAATATATATTTAAATGCAAATTTGTTTCAAAGCTGTATCTTAATTTGTTTTTGTAATTTTTAATACCTTTTTTGTCATTGTAACAACAGAAGTATTCCATTTCAGTTAAAAATAAAGAAAAATTTTAGATTAGAGTACTATTTTGTTGGAATAATAATAATAAAAAAAAAACAGAGAAAACATCATTTTTATGATAAATAAAACATGGTTTACGAAATAACAGAGTCATATATTACGTACGCCAGGGATTAAACATCAATATTCCTGGACAAATCGGAAAAAGAATAAAAAGCGGACACCACAAGAATTAAGCTATATCTTTCCCGATCGAAAACAGCAATCATTTTCAAAATGGCTAAAAAGGAAAAGAAAAAGTTTTATATTTACTTTTTCTCTAAAAGGAAAAAAAAGTCCCATAAAACTAAACATAAAATATTTATTTATTTATTAAGTATTGCTTTATTTTTTTTTCTATTTTTGTTCCGCGGTCTAAAAAAGGAACCGACATAGAATTCCATGCTATTCCTGAGATACGGAAACAATCTTATCTATGCACTCCCAACGGAAGCATTATTAATCCTTTTAGAAACGTCACTGTACATCAAAGCTTTCGCTATCTTGTCTACTACCTGCAGAGATCTATTGTATTCGTGAATAGATATTTTCTTACAATTTTCAGAAAGGATGGGGTTTCAACATGACTGACGTGCCCACTGCAAGGCTAGCACTTTTTGGACAATGGATCGTATGGTGGACTCACTAAAAAGATCAGAGATTATCAGATATAAGCGTTTTAACTTTTTCTCTTTTTAAATCAGTCATGAAAAGATTCGTGACTTACTTAAAGGAAGGAAGCAAAGAAGTTTGCTGTCATACAAAAGGAGACGTATTATGTAATGTAATGCTTGATGCACGATGCACGTTGTACTAATCTCAAACAATTGGCTCTTTTACGCAGGATTATTACGTTTAATGAAATTTTTTGGACTGATATCTGTTAAATTTTTATTTTAACTTTCATAAAAATGTACTTGATATAATTAGTGGTGAGAAATAATTTTTCGGTTTATAAAAATAATCTAGTAAATGAAACGAAGGTATAAAATAATTCATATTTAAACATTTTTGACGTAAACTAAATTGGTTTCATTTATATCAAAGTATTAATATTTTCTCTTTTGCTGTCATACAAAAGGATACTTACTATGTAATGCATTATTTAGTGCATGATGCACGCGGTACTAATCTCAAACAATAGATTCTTTTACACAGAATTATAATTTTTATGAAATTTATTAGGCTAATATGTGTTTAATTTATATTTTAATTTTCATAAAAAGTTATTTGATATTGTTAGTGGCAAAAAATAACATTTTATTTATAAAAAATAATCTAGTAAATATAACGAAAATATATCTAAAAAAAAAAAAAGGTTTTAGACGTAAACTAGATAGATTTTATTTATATCAAAGTGTTGAACTTAACTCTTTTGGTGTCATACAAAAAGAGACGTATTCTGTAATGTAATTCTTGATGCACGATGCAAAGGTACTAATCTCAAACATTTGGTGCTTATGCAAAAATTAAAATTTTGCATTTTTATGCAACGCATTAACAAATGTTAGCATAAAAACTTGCATGTTTTAATGTTGAAATTCATGTGAATATGTAAATATAGAGCTACTTTGGGGGGAAAACGAAGTATAATTATCAAAATATTTTTTTTTCTTATTATTTATTCAGGAAAATTTTACAATTCATGCTAATTTCCATTGTAATCTATGAAAAGTTTTCCATGACTAAATATTTTCGTATTTTATGGAAAAGAAATGCGCAAGGGATTTTTTTAAATATGACAATTATTTTTTATTTTTAAAATTTAAAAATGGAATAATAATTATTTTTTTTTTACAGTTTCATCACCAAATTTTGAATATAATTATCTAACCATGCTATTAACACATCTGTCTATTTTGAAATGAATCCACTGAAAATAAAAAGATTTGTTTTTTAATATCACTGTCACCTTAAATATTTCTTTAAAAGAAAATTAGTGTTAACTGAATAAAATTCATTTATGAGATGCAGGTTTGAAAGATGATAAATATCTATAATAATATAGATCCATTTAAGAAATTCTTTAAAAAGTTACAAACGTAACACAACTATTTATAAAGTAAATAAATAATAAGCGTTTAGTGTTTAAAAAATTTTGAAAAGTTTGTCATACAGAAAAGAAATCTATAATTCTTTAAAATAATTTTTTAAAAATTACTTCAGGGAAGAAAATGATAAAAACGAATGATGTCAACTCTTGGGGAAAACTGAAATTTATTGGGAAAATTTTATCGTTCAGGCAAACTTTTTCAGTGCTATAACTTTACAGATTTGTAACATCATCATTCTTCGGAAACAAAACTTCGATTGCAGAAAAACATTTTAAAGCTAAAATCTCACCAAAAATAGAAAAAAAAACAAAACATAAAAAAACAAGGTGTGAGATAAATAATTTTATATCCTGAAAAATCTCTGCAATGTTTCTTTCCGTTTTTTATAATAAGAAATTATTTTTTTTTTCACATAGATCTTTACTTTAAAGATAAATAACGAAAAAATTGGATTTTTAATATAGTGTTTATTTTCGTTTTTTTTTCAACTTATTTTATAAAGTAAAAACATGCGTGTAAATTAAAACATGATTTAGATGGTGCAAAAAATTCACCAAAATTCAAAAAAATTTCATTTTTTCATTTTTTTAACTTCTGGACTTCACACAATTACAGTGTTCAAATTTGAAAAATGTTGTTATCAGATAGAATTTCTGCATAAATTTTAACATAATTAACTGGTATTTATAAATTTAAATTGTCTTTCAAGCATAAATTTTGGGCAGAGAATTGACCAATAAATTTACTTCAATTTTTTTAACGCCTAGACTTCGCACAATTACAATTTTTACAACGTCGAATTTGAAAATAGTTGTTTTCAAATGCAATTTATTCCTAAATTTTATCCTAATTAACTACTTTTCAAGGAAATTAATTTGTTTCTCAAGCATAAATTTTCTGATTATTGCGTGCTTTTGGCATTATATAAGCCATTTGCATTTAAAACAATATAAATAATTTAGTAACAAAATTTTTTTTTGTAATCTTTTGCATTTGAGTGTTTGCAAATAGTCGTTGAAGCTTTATAAACATAATTTTATTTTTATATTGTACTCTCACTACTATATTTTAAAAGTAAATTTTTAGTAAATTTCTTTTGCACAACTCTTCAGAGAGCATAGCTCTTATATTACCTCTGACAATAAAGTTTTGTGAATATTCTTGTAATATTAATGTAGATGAAATATTAACAAAAGTTACCATACCATCCTTCGAAATAGTCATCTCCCATAACTATGCACTGCTGAGATCTGTTATACATGTCCTGGGAAATTCGCAAAAAGTCTTCTTTTGGTATGAAGTCCAAAAGCTTTGTCACGTTTCGTTGGATGCAGCAATATGATCAAATTTCTTTCAAAGAGAGTTTGAATGGTGAAAATAGGAATAAGTCTGGAGGATTGAGATCTGGCGAGTATGACGGATGTTCAATATACGCCACCCCTCATGAATTTCTTTCGGTGTGTTGTAAAACTTAAAACCAAACTTTAAACTTATATTTTGTTCGTTCGTTTTCCTGTTATCACTTAAGAAACAACACACTGAACAAGTACTAAGTAAAGCACGTCTTACACAGAACATATCCGATGCTCAACTGAACAATGGTGGGGGAAGTTGGTCAACACTTGCCACTATGCAGGTGCAGCTATTTGTTTCCCCAGTGTTGCCAGATCGGTCATTCCGAATTCATTCACCGAACTTTTTTGTCAGAGGTAGTAAATAAGTAATGTAACACACGCTTTCCAAAGGAATAAAAGAAAAAAAAAATAGATTCACGCGTCACGTGACCTGAGTTTTGCTAAATTAAAAAAAAAAATGTTGTTGTAATATTTCTCGTTTAAAAGAAATCTGGCAACACTAGTTCTATTAAAAAAAGTTCTTTTCTTAGTGATATTGGAATATTGGTTAAAAACTGTGGTTTATATCTTGTGATGGTGGCGTGCGCCAGAATTATGTAAAAGCTTTATTTGTATATAATGTGTGTGCGTTAGTGTTATATTTGTAAGTGTCGTCTTTTCAAGTAATAAAAAGTTATAAAGAAGTATGCAACCCCGAGATATTTATTAAGATAAGTTATCACTTCTTTCTTCTCTTCTACATTTGTAAGACGACTTCTTACAGTAATTCTTTATCGAACTATCTAAAAAGAGTTAGGAAACATTTTTACTCCTAAAATCCTTCTCTAAACGAATGCTGGACTGGACACAAATGCCTCGACAAAGAAAATGTGCTCCGTAAGATTTAAAATGCTAAACGCGATCTTGCACACCATCTCTGCAATCATGAGATGAGTTTAAAAAATAAAGAACTTCTTTACAAGAGAGTGTTTAGTCCCATTCTCCTCTTTTGTGCTCAGATCTCGGGTGGTGATTAAAAAAACACTCTACAAAAGTTTCAGGTGGTACAGAATAAAACCCGTTGAGATATTGCTTAAACTCGATGATATCGTCGTAATACTGCGATTGATCATGATCTCAATATTCCTCCTATCCGTTCTGTCATCAAAAATCAAGCTGTCATTTTCTTCGATACTATTAACAGTATTTTTAATAAAATTTTCTTATGAAATGTAATTACTTAAATACTAAAAAATGAAAATTAAAGTAGTCACTTCCGAAATTTTGCTTTCTATTTGATATTATTTTTAATTAATCTAAAACAGCTAACTTTTATTTTTATTGTTTTGTCTTTATAAAAATACGCAAGACTTTTTTTTGTATATTCAACAATTCATTCATTTTACAGAGTTATCAATATGACTATTTTTTTACTCTATGTCACATCACTTTCTCAAAATAAAAATTACTATTCGAGACCATTTTCAAAAAAATTGTGATACAAAATCTCTTTTGTTGAAAATAGTGGTGTGAAAAGAATAAAAAAATAGTTACCTGTGGCGATCTTGATTTTACAAATTTGAAACTTAGCACTCAATGTTTAAATCTTTTTTTTAAATGATGATAGATATTGTATACCTCTAAATTCTTATATTTGATAAAACGTATTAGATGAAATTTTAAACTTAGTTTTCAAATCAGCTATTTTAAGAAGGAACGCAAAAGAACTATGATGAATTCTCCAATGTATCAGATTCAGTAGCTCTTCATCGCGATATATTTTTAGCTTATTTATAAGGCAATTATCGTCCCCTTTCCAATTTCAGCATAAACACCTTCCGCAGTTTTCGTCCCTCGGTCCATAATTAGTGTAATACTTTCTTACTCACCGGCACGATTCCGATCAAAGTTAATTGTTTAAAATGTGCCGGGTACGTGACATTTAACATACGTTCAGTATAAGTTAAAATAAATGGATAAAGATGCTTCTACGTCTGTTTAATTAGCTTCGGGCATGTTTGCATAGAAGGCTTTTGATTTATTTATTTACTTCGCTTTGATGCAATTTTCACACACTAATTGGAAGAAAGCGTAAGTAATTTAACTAGTATAGACACTAAGTTTTACTGATTAGTTTTCTTTAAACGATGACGAGAGGGATAGGGACGGTTTCGCTTGATTTTTATTGGGAAAATTGTTTCAATGACTAGACTATGGTTTCAATAATTAAAATCACAACTTCTGTTTACTAGTGAGCCTTTTGTTTGTTACGATTAAATATAAATTACCGATGACTGAAATTGCAATAAATCTCTAAATTAAGACCATTCGATGGTTATTTTAAAAATGATTATATGTAAATACACAAGACAAGAAATTTTGGTTAAAATTCGAAAATTAATTCCTTTTACAGGGCTGCCACAACGACACTTTTTTTTTAATTTTATCTCTCACCAATTTCTGTAAGCAAAAGTTACTGATATCTTGTTAGAAATTTTTTTAAAAAAAGTTATATTACAAAACCTGTATTGTTGAAAATAATGGTGCGAATGTAATAGAAAAATACTCACATGTTTCAGCTCTGATTTTACGTTTTTGAAATTTATTTATTGATCAATCTTTAAATCTTATTTTAAATGATGATATGATATTGTTTACCACTCAATTCTTACATTTGATAAAAACGTATTAGATGAAATTTCAAACTTAGTCATATGATCAGCTATTTTAACAACAATACTACTCTAAGCTATTTTAGCAAAACAATTATGATGAACTCTTCAGTGTACCAGATATCAGTAGCTCTTCATCGCGATATATCTTTAGCTCATTTATAAGGCAATTATCGTTTCCTTTCGAATTTCAGCATAAACACCTTCCGCAGTTTTCGTTCCTCGGTTCATAATTAGTGCAATAATTTCTTACTCACCGGCACGATTCCTATCAAAGTTAATTGTTTAAAATGTGCCGGATACGTGACATTTAACATACGTTCAGTATAAGCTTAAATAAATGGATAAAGATGCTTCTATGTCTGTTTAAGTAGCTTCGGGCATATTTGTGTCGAAGGCTTTTGATTTATTTATTTACTTCGCTTTGATGCAATTTTCATACACTAATTGGAAGAAAGCGTAAGTAATTTAACTAGTATAGACACTAAGTTTTACTGATTAGTTTTCTTTAAGCGATAGCTGGAGGTATAGAGAAACTTTAGTTCGATTTTTATTGGAAAAATTGTTTCAAAGACTATGATTTCAGTAATTAAAATCGCAATTCTTGTTTGTCAGTGGACCTTTCCTTTGTTACTAATAAAAATAAATTACAGATGACTGAAATAGCAATAAATCTTTAAAATAAGACTATTTTATGATTTTTTTTAAAAAATGAATGAAGGTAAATTTGTTGTTTATTATGTATTTCTCAAAGCTTATAGAAGTAACTATACAATTAATAAAAATAAAAATCAGGTGAAGGAAAAAAAACATTTTATATCTGGCGTCGGTATATGTTCCGTGTAATTTAAGGATCCAAATATTCAGAAAACTAATAATTACGTGCAATTTATTTCAGCAAAATTAATCGCAGTTAATTCTGGCATAAGATAAGGCAGTGTAAATTACTTTTGAATATTGGTATCCAAAGCATTTGAAGCACCGATTTACACAATATACCTAGAAACACTATATATAAGATTCTAGTAATTATTTAATACAAATTTAAATAATGCGAATCATTTGTCAGTTGTCATCAAAATTATTTATTTAAAATACAGGCAGTAGAATTTATTTATGAAATAATAAACATAAAACCTTTATCGATTAAGATAAGACGGTATAAAGTATTTTAAAATACTAGTACCCAAAGCATTTGAAGCGCAAATTTACACGATATATCTAGAAACACTATATATAGCATTCCAATTATTTAATACAAATTTAAATAATGCAAAACATGTGTAATTTGCTATCAAAACTATTTTTTAGATACACGCAGCCGAATTTGTTTTTAAACTAAGAAACATAAAACTTTTACATATTCTATTACCACTAAAGCAAAAAAAAGTATATGTTTACTAATACAAAATACAAATAACATAATATTTTTTCCAAATGGTAGAAACATTTCGCTAAATAAATTTTCCTTCAGGCAATTTTACCAGTGATAAGTTCTTCAATGCATCAGATTCAGTAAGCTCTTCTGTGCAAAATGTTACGATACATTTCCAGCTCATTTACAGAGCAATTATCGTTTCCTTTCCAATTCCAACATAAACACCTTCCGCAGTTTTCGCTCCTCGGTGCATAATTAGTGTAATATTTCCTTACTCATAGCCATGATTCCGATCAAAGTTAATTGTTTAAAATGTGCTGGGAACGTGACATTTAACATACGTTTAGCATAAGTTGATATAAATGGATAAAGAAGCCTGTATGTCTGTTTAATTAGCTTCGGGCGTATTCCTATGAAAGTTTTTTGATTTATTCCTCTACTTCTCTTTGATACAATTCCAACATATTAATTGGCAGAATGTGTAAGTAATAAAACTGGGAAGACACTAAGTTTGACTGATTACACAGTTTTCTTTAAATAATAACTTAGGAGAAGGAAAGGATTTTTGGTTTTATTTTTAATGCACGCTTTATCTCAAAGATGATGATTTACAAAGTAGTTATAATTAAATAAGATAATTGATATTAAAGATTATGTTTATACAATTATTAAGATAAATTACAGATAATTTAAAACGTTCTAATTTTTAAAGATTTTTTTTTCATATTACATAAGCAATATAACTAGACAGACATTATATTTTACTAATTGAACGATGATTTACAAAGTAATTATAATTAAAACTAATGATTGTTATTAAAAATTATGTTAATACAGTTATTAAGATAAATTACAGATAATTGAAAATATTACGATATTTTTTTCTAATTTTCTTTTTACATAAGCGATATAACTAATATAGACATTAAGTTTTACTAATTACAGATTTTTTTTTCAAATAATTATTTAAGAGGTAGACAGGCTTTGATTTAATTTTTAATAACACGTCGTTTCGAAGGCGATGATTAAAAAATTCCGTATAACGAAATCCAATGGTTGTTATTAAAGATTACGTTTATACATATATTAAGATAAATTACAGATAATTATAAAATTCTGTAATCTTATTTGTTTATGTTTCTTAAAGAAAACATGGAATTTGTCCATGTTCTGTGTACTAACCCACTTGCTACCATATCTATAGAATTATTGAAGAAAAAACAAAAGGAAACAAAAATAAAAAGTTCAGTATTAGCAATTTTTATTTGCTAGCTAATATCTATAAAGTTAATAAACCCTTTCAACTTTTAAATTACTATCATGAACATGATGAACTAACTATCATACTTACAAACTGCCTTTTATTACTTGTATCACAATATTTATAAAACTTACAAACTCAAATACCTCTTATATACCTACATACTTCTTATAACACTTATGCCTACTAAACATTTATAATAATGCATATGAATGAAATTTTGATTAACACTTTTAAAGAGCGTCAATAAGTGGACGATTTTTCCCTACAAATGAAAATATTTGAAAATTTAAATTAATGGGTACATGCATAAATTTTTTTTATTTAAAATAAATATTAGTAAGCAGGTTACATTAATGTTTCATAAAAAATAAACTAAATATTTTAAAGAAATCGGTTTTGTGTTTTTAAGCTTCCCCTCTTAATGGTGACTTATTTTTCTTCCTCATTTAAAAAATGCTCGCAAATTTCTTTCGCCATTATCGGATTTCCTCAAATACGAAAACGGGTTGATCGAAGATCTTTAAAGAATTCCAATACCAGATTATCTGCGACCGATTCCTAAACTATAAGAAGAAAAAAAAATAACGTATCACTGGAACCATGAACTGTTTTTTTATCCAATATATATAATATGTTTATAATGCATTCAAGCATGAAAAGTATATGCTTAAAACTCCTTGTAACCATCGATAAATTTAATTATTTACTGCACCAAAAAAATTAAGCAAATTGTAACTCCGCTTTTTTGTGTTCGTGTTTTACTGAATTGTTTTGCGTAGTCTATTGTACTATTTTAAATTACATTATTTTACAATATCCATTTTTTTCCAATTTATCTAAAATAATATTTTTTCTTATAAATATATTATTTAAAACTCACGCATTTGTAAATCTCATTAAATGAAGAAATAACTGAATTGAGAATTTATTTTTTTCTTCTTTTGCATTCTGCAATCCTGTTTTAGGGATATTTTACCCATCGTAGGAAATATTATTATTTCATTTCATTAATGAAATAATACAACCTTAAGGTTGTATTATTAGATGCGTGTATTATTGGTTTCTTGCAGTCTTAAAACGAAAGAGTGAATTAGGCTTCTCAGGAAAGAGCTGTAATTTATTGAATCGTGAATGAGTTGTTTTTTAAATGCTTTACTCAACTTGATTTAGATTGCTTCCTGCTTGTCCAGAATCCCCAGCTTGTAGAATGTGCGAAGTGTGAAATGCATACATCTTAAAAACGATGTCAAGATATTTTTTTAAAGATCTGGTTTTTTAGAATCGAGTGCTTTTAAATATTAGTACAAGACTATATAAAAACCCGAGCATGTAGAATGTGCGAAGTGTGAAATGCACACATCTTAATCAATGTTAGGATATTTTTTTAAAGAGTTATTCTCTTGGAATCGAGTGTTTTTAATTATTAATACAAGAGTATATACAAGCCCAGATTGTAGAATGTGCTAAATACGAAATGTACATCTTTTTAAACGAAGTCAGGATATTTTTCTTTTCAAATATAGGTTTCATCAAACTGCGATTTTTTAATTATTACTACAAGACTATAACAAGCCCCAGGTTGTAGAATGTGCGAAAAGGGAAATGCACACATCTTAAGCAATGTCACGATATTTTTTTAAAGAGTTATTCTCTTGGAATCGAGTGTTTTTAATTATTAATACAAGAGTATATACAAGCCCAGATTTTAGAATGTGCTAAATACGGAATGTACACCTTTTAAACGAAATCAGGATATTTTCCTTTTCAAGTGTCGGTTTCTTCAAACTGCGATTTTTTAATTATTACTACATGACTATTAAAAGCCCCATCTTGTAGAATGTCAAGATACTTTTTTTAATGAGCTGGTTTCTTAGAAGCAAGTGCTTTTAGTTATTACTATAAGACTATATAAGAGCCCCAGCTTGTAGGATGTGCGAAGTGTGAAATGCACACATCTACACTGTAAAAAAAAATTCTGTAACGTTACTAAACTTTTACTAGGAAACTGGGATTCCTAGATCTTTTCTTGTAACGGTAACGGGAAAAATACAAGTTTCAGAGTCGATTACATGAAATTTTCATGTTACCGTAACATGAAAAGTTCTTGGAATCCCAGTTTCCTAGAAAAAGTTTAGTAACGTTTCAGATTTTTTTTACAGTGTAAAACGATGTCACGATATATTTTTTAAAAAATTGGTTTCTAGGAATCGAGTGTTTTAAATAATTATTACAAGACTATATCTGTAACTTAGAAAAAAGAGGGCAATGTCGATTTACCTCAAATGGCAGAAAACGCAATTATCTTATTTAGAAATTACTCAAGGTGCCTTGATTGTCGATTCTTTGATAAATGCAGAAAAAAAATGCAAAAAAATCAATCAAAAACGGTATTTTAAACCGACTTTTCCGAAGCGGGAGATCTGTGAACGGAAAAAAGGGTCATACTGAGAAGATGAATGTTTGTAAATCAAATTCTAATACATTGAGCATAAAAACGCATCACACGGCACATTCTACATCTCTTCAAAAATCTCCTCATCGATTTTCATGTTTTTACTTTTAAAAATGCGTCTGGAATTGTATCGGGAAATTTTGAGCTGTTGAAGGTGGAAAAGCGTTTTTTCGAATACACCCTTTAATAAATTAATAAAAATTATTCTTTTCTCAATATACAATTTCAATCATTGAATTATATTAGTGAATATGTAATCATAGAAAAATTATATTAGACATCCACGAAATATAACAAAGATTTTCCTCGTGTATTTTTCTACAAAAAAAAAAAAAAAAATCATTTATAAATGCCTTGAATGTGTTTCAGAAAGTTTAATGCGACTAATAATAACCAAAACTGATTGGAATTTTCCTTATTTTCATAAAGAATTTGAGATGCATTAATTCCATGGTAAAGAATTTCCACAGTAATAAAAAAGTTGTGATAGTTGCGGTATGGTAAGCTAAAATATTCCATCTGCAAAAGGAAAAATCCAGATAAACTTACAATAATTTAATATTAGCTAATATTAATAGCAAATTTAATGCTTAAAAAGTTATTGAATAACTTTTTTTCCTATCTGCTTGGAAAAAGTTTTTTGTTCAATAACTTTTTCCAATAACTAAAGGTATTTTCTGAAACAATTGCAAAAAATATGAAAAAAAAGCTAATTTATCTTCTGAATATATATTTAACGTATAACTAAATCAAGAAAACAATAAGTGCCAAAAAGTTATTGGTCAAAAACTTTTTTTGCAGAATAAGCTTTTCTTCATTAATTAAACATAGTTTCTGCAAAGAAAAATAAATAAAAATACGAAAGAAGCAATTTATCTTCCAAAACCTTAAACGTTGTCAATCCAAAATTAACGTTAAAGAAAATATTTACGGGTATCAGAGAAAGTATTGAATATTTTATATACAAAATAATTTATCTTTCAAAAGTAGTTTTACTTAGTAATTCTTCAAGTGGCTCTTATTTTCAAACACTATTGAAAAACTTAATCATCATTAAAGATTAAACATTTAATATAAGAAAGATGAAAAAATAATAATTTTCAGTCTATAAAAGTTAAAATAAATTGAATTACCTCTGAACCATAAAAATAATAAAGACATTCTATTCCACAGAGATCATGTGAATATGAAAAATGTCGCAAACGTTTGTTATTTAAGTAAGATAGAAAATTTCAAAGAATGCAAAAAGAATGCTCCTTAGAGATTTTATTTCTCCACAGTAGTTTTATAAAAGAAGTTGAATGCTTTCCATATATATATATATTCTTGTCTGAAATATAAAAGTAAAAACTTAGATTTTGATACACATAGTCTTTGAATTGGAAAAGAATAAAAGCAGGCAAAAAGTATGTTAGATGCCCAAGGCATGCCCCAAAGTTTGAAAGTGTAAGACATACAGAAATTTGAAGAAATGGAAATAAGTCAAAATCAACAAAAATTTAAGGAAAAAAGTACTGGACTTAGAGAATAAAATGCTCGAGTACTTTATTTCGTGGATAAAATGTCTTTGGTATCAGTAAATATGGAAAAATTATAAAAGATTAAAATTTGTCTTGGGAATTCCAATTGTCGACACTAAAGTAGGAAAAAAAGTGAAATATGTAAAGAGTTAGAACTTTTTAACATTGAAATTTTTGAGCTTTTGAAATTCGAATTAGCAGTTATTACAGAAAAATGAGTTTAGCAGATAAGTAACTAATTAAATAAATAAATACATAAAAAATCGCGAACATAAAATAATATTAATAACAAGCAGAAAGCAGAAATTCGTATTTTTCCGAGTTTAATGTCGTCCGCAATTTAAAAAAATTACATAAATATATACAGTACAAAAAATATTTCCATTTTAAGTCTTAAAATGCATGCCTTTATTTTGTATAAAATGACGTCATTTAAATCCGCTGGAGAATTCCACATTTACCGTTCAGTCTTAAACAACACGTATAGAAAAAATTGCGTTTTTTTTTTTTTTTTTTTTTTTTTTTTTTTTTGAAATAATACAGAAATCTAGCAAAAAGCAATGTCGCAAATACGAAAAAAAATCGGCTTGTATAAGAAAAAGTACTTAATATATTACATACAAAATAATTTATCTTTCAAAAGTAATTTTGTTTAATAACTCCCCAAGTGATTATTTCTTTCAAAGCCTTTTGAAAAAATCATCATCAAAGATTAAATATTTAACGTACAACTAATGACAAAAAATAATTTTCAGTCTATAAAATTTAAATAAAGTAAAATATCTCTGAAAGATAAAAAGAAAAAAGGTATTTTATTCCACAGTGATCATGTAAATATGAAAAACGTCATAAGCAATCGTTAGTTAAGTACGATAGAAAATTTCAAAGAATGCAAAAAGAATGCTCCTTAGAGGTTTTATTTCGCTGCTGGAGTTTTATGAAAGAAGTTGAATGTTCCGCATATATATATTCTTGACTGAAATATAAAAACAAAAACTTAGATTTTGATACACTCAGTCTTTGAATTGGAAAAGAATAAAAGCAAGCAAAAAATATGTCAGATGCCCAAGGCATGCCCCAAAGTTTGAATGAAAAAGACATACAGCAGTGTGAAGAAATGGAAATAAGACAAAACCAACAAAAATTTAAGGGAAAAAAAATACTGGACTCAGAGAATAAAATGTTCGAGTACTTAATTTAGAGAATAAAATATTTTTGGTGTCAGTATGTCTGAAAAATTAAGAACAACTAACTAAAAAATTTTTCGGAAAATGCGAATTGTCAACACTAATTAAGAAAAAAAGAAACAAAAGCGAAACATTTAAAGATTTAATCCTGTTTTAACTTAAAATTCTAAATGTTTGAAATGAGAATTAGCAATTATTAGAGAAAAATGCGTTTCGTAGACAAATAAATAAATAAATATTTTTAAAAATTGCGAACTTAAAATAATATTAACTTAAACAAGCAGGAAGCCGGAAGTCTCATTTTTCAATATTTAATATCATCCCCAATAAAAAAAATCATAAATATATACAATACTCAAAATCTTTCAATTTTAAAGCTTAAAACATAGACTTTTATTCTTTTTTATGTATATAAAATAACGTCGCTTACTTCCAGCAAAAAATTCCACATTTACCATTTAATGTTCAACAACATCTATAGAAAAATATGCATATGAAGTCACTTTCACGGAATAGTACACAAACCAATCATAAAGCAATGTCACAAACGACAAAGAAAAAGAAATTTGTCTTTTACACGAAAAGTATTAAATATATTACATACAAAAAAAATATCGCTCAAAAGTAATTTTGTCTAACAATTCCTCGGGTTTCTCTTATTTTCAAAGACCTTTCGAAAAACTGAATCATCATTAAATGTTAAACACTTAATATACGACAGATGAAAAAAAAAATAATTTTCAGTCTGTAAAAGTTAAAGTAAAGTATTTCTCAACCATAAAAAGAATAAGGACAATATATTCCACACTGATCATGTGTATAGGAAAAATGTCGTAAACGTTCGTTATTTAAGTAAGATAGGAATTTTCAAAGAATGCAAAAAGAATGCTCCTTAGAGATTTTATTTCTCCGCAGGAGTTTTATGAAAAAAGTTGAATGCTCTCCATATATATATATTCTCGACCGAAATATAAAAGTAAAATCGTAGCTTTTGATACACACAGTCTTTGAACTGGAAAAGAATAAAAGCAGGCAAAAAAATATGTCAAATACCCAAGGCATGCCCCAAAGTTTGAAAGAATAAGACATACAGTAGTGTGAAGAAATGGAAATGTCAAAAATGAACAAAAATTTAAGGAAAAAAGTATTGGACTTAGAGAATAAAAGGCTTGAGTATTTTATTTCGGGAATAAAATGGCTTTGGTATCAGTAGGTATGGAAAAATTACAAACAATTAAAATTTGTCTCAGGAATTCGATTTCTCGACACTAAAATCGGAAAAGAAGGAAAAAAAAAGCGAAATATTTAAAGAATTAGAACTTTTTAAACTTTGAAATTCTAAAAGTTTGAAATGAGAATTAGCAGTTATCAGAGGAAAATGCGTTTAGTAGATAAATAAATAAATAAATAAATAATAAAAAAATCGCAAACTTATAACAAAATTATTAAAAAGCAGAAGGATGGTATTAACATTTTTCAGAATTTAATGTCATTCTCGATTAAAAATAAATTACATAAATATATACAGTAGAAATATATTTCAGTTTTAAGTCTTAAAGTTTTTAAACAACATCTATAGAAAAATATGCATATGAGATCCCTTCTTCGGAATTATACAGAAACCTACGAAAAAAACAATATTGCAAACTCGACAAAAAATAAAAAAGGTTGTACAAGAATAAATATTGAATGTATTAAATACAAAATAATTTATCTTTCAAAAATAATTTTATTTAATAATTCCTTAAGTGATTCTTACTTTCAAAATCTTTTCAAAAAGTTATCATCAAAGATTAAACATTTAATATGCACCTAAAAAAATTATTACTTTGAGTCTATAAAAGTTTAAATAAAGTAAAACATCTCTCAATCATAAAAATAATAAAGGCATTCTATTCCCCACTGAACATGTGGATATGAAAAATGTCGTAAACGTTCGTTATTTAAGTAAGATAGAAAATTTCAAAGAATGCAAAAAGAACTCTCCTTAGAGATTTTATTCCTCCGCAGGAGTTTTATGAAAGAAGTTGAATGCTCTCCATATATATATTATTGACTGAAATATAAAAGCAAAAACTTAGATTTTAATACACACAGTTTTTGAATTGGAAAAGAATAAAAGCAGGCAAAAAAAATATGTCACATGTCCAAGGCATGTCCCAAAGTTTGAAAGAATAAGACATAGTGTAGTGTGAGGAAATGGAAATATGACTAATCAAACAAACAGTATGAGGGAAAAATTATTGGAGTTGAAGAATAATATTTTATTTTGCGATTAAAATACTTTTGATATTGGGAAACGTGATAAAACTATAAGCAATTAAAAATTGTCTCAAGAAATGCGAATTGTTGAGGCTAAAACAGAGAAGGTAAGATATAAAAGTAAAATTTTTAATGAGTTAGAACATTTTTATTTTGAAATTCTAATAATTTGAAAATGGAATTAGCAGCTATTAGAGAAAAATGATTTTAGTAGATAAATAAATAAATATTAAAAAATGGCGAGCTTAAAATAGCTTTAATATCAAGTAGTAAACAGGAATTATTTTTCAGAATTTAATGTCAACCCGATTTAATATATATATATATATATGAAGATATCAGAATCCAAGTGGTACAAGCGACAAAAATTTGGTTTGGAGTACATTCAGTTCAAAGATAATTCACGTTAAATTTCAGTATCAATAGTACTTGATTGAATGAAATAGGAAACTGCCGCTTTTTTCATCGTGGTCTTTGAACTCTTATTTTATTAACTGTGAAAAAAAGAAGAAAATAATTTCCTTTGAATATATAATTAAACAATGTTGATCATTATTCGGCAAAAATGTTTGACCGCTAGAACGCAGCCCATAGTTAGAAAATCCCTTGTATTTCATTACCTGAAAAGAAAAGCAGCATATTTACCGGTTGTCTGTTACTCCAAGAGCCGATCGCGCAAAACCCTAAGTCATCAAGCCGAAAAAAAAAACACCTTTATATTATGGAAGAGTAGTCATAGGGGAATCTAATAATCCATGTCTGCCGGAACCATAGTGGTGCATAAGCCAAAAATTAATACCACTAATGGCTCACTCGTAAATCTATCATTGTGTTTGCCGTACAATCAAAAGTGTGAAAACACAGAAAACTGGGTGCAGGAAAACATAATACTAAGTCTACGAGTCAACCACTAGTGGTATTCATTTTTGGCGTATGCACCACTATGCTTCCGGCAGACATGGATCATTAGATTCCTCTATTACTACTCTTCCATAACATAAGGTCGGCTCATGGACTATGTATACTTAGTTGATTTTTTTCAATTTTGTCACTTGTAATCGATAGTTTCAAGGGTTTTCATATAATACAAAAAATATTTTAGTTTTAAAATTTAAAATACATGCTTGTATTTTATACAAAATGACATTATTTACATCTGCTGAAAAATTTACATTTTCCATTCAACCTTAAATAAAATCTAAAGAAAAATATGCATATGCTTTCACGGAAAAATACACAAACCTAGCAAAAAAAAAAAAACAATGTCGTAAAACTGTAAAAATTTGTCGTGTAAGGATTCACATGCCTTCACCTGATTGTAATATAAAATTAAATATTGTTTATAACAGCTCCATGTTTTATTTAAATAATTCATTTATATTTTATTAGAATACCATATTTTACTTACAATTTTTTCGAGTTGTTGTGAGAAAAGGATAAGAAAAATATTATAAAATCTTATATAAGTCACTTTTAAATAATTTAAAGTTTAATTTAATGCGCGTATATAAATTTCAATTTGGAATATAAAAATACTTTCAAAAGACTATAACAATAACAGCAGCAGCAGCAATAAGAACAACAATAATAATTATTATTATAAAGCGGAAGTAAGGAAATTTCAATTTTGTAAAACTTAATTTGTGCATAGCATATTTAAAGAAATATATATATATTTAAATATTTTTTTTCATTCCTATCGGATTTGTTTACGCAATTGAATTTGAAATGAGAAAAAGAAGAATTAAGTTTAAAAAAAAAAAAAAAAAGAGAAAAACATTTTCGTTGAAATATATCGCACATATTTTAGAAATAAGAGATTAAAAAAGCAATCATATGCTTCTGATTTATTATAATACTTTACAAAACCACATGTGGGATTTTCTCCTAAAATATAATCAATCTTTAAGAAAGAGGAGTTTTCGATATTTTATAAATTCAAAATATTTTTTTTAAAAAATGGTATCCGATCCTGAACGTTATTTTCAAAAGGATATTTCCGCCGTCTACTCTCCAAAACGGTTTAAAGAAGTAGTTTTTATAACCCAAATTCTATCCAAGTTTATTCTTAGAGCTGGTATAAATAATACATAAAAAATACTGCTTTAACTTTAATAAACTATTTAATATATTAATATTTTTCAACTTTACATATATATATATTACCATTAATTGTAAATATATATTTATACCAATAACACATGAAAAAATTAAATAAAAAGAAAATTCGAAATATCGAAGAATATTCGAGAACCATTGTATATGTATAACATTATGGTTGGGGTTTTTATGCATTTTACTTTATCATTTTTCTTAAATATTCCACATATTTATACCTAATACAAGGCTATAATTCACTATGATAAAGTAATCCTCATTATTCCTAACTATAATTTATTTATTCATTTTTCCTTAGTTTTAATACACGTGTTTTAAAATAATCAATTCAATCAATATTTGTGTCATCTTTTACTCAGTTAACTATTTTAAGCTTTTTCCTATGCATCTTTTATTCTTTCTTTCTTTTTTAAAAAATAAATTTGAAGTTATTTCTTATTTTTCATTCTTTTTGCAATTGCAATAATTATCACTTAGTATTTTTTATTTAATTTTCATTTTTATCCATAGATGGCAGAACCAAAATTTTATTGAAAAGTTTCTTTTTGAGTATTTATTTCATTTTCCACACCAGATGGTAGTAGTGCAATCATATTTATTAAATATACGTTTTTACAATTCAACCGCATGCTTCATGCTCCTGCATTCGCAATATCCCTACACTTTCTAGCACACTTTTCATTAGCATGTCAAATTTCTTGTGTTTAGATCATTATTTATCATTGAAGTATTACTTTTTCTTCATTTATTTACCTGTTCATATCTTATGTATAATATTATTTTCTTTTCTTTTGCATTGATATGTTTATAAGGAGCTAAATTTTGTCATTTAACCCTTTCGTATATTATGTATTATTAATAGTACATGTCTTTTAATGGAGTATTATTATGTTTAAAAACATTTTGCTGCTTTTTACATGAAATTAATACCTAAACGTAAATGAAATTATAAAGTAAATGACTTCATTTATATTTAGGCATTTAGTAATAAACACGAGCCAGTGATAAAACACAAAAGTAAACACGAACCAGTTATAGTACGAGCCAGATTAGCTACAGTAAAAACGCATCTCATTTGTTATGCTCGACGCGCATGTTTCGACTTGTTCATATAGTATTTATCTTTCAATAGGCAACATAATAAAAACAATCAAACATACAAAGATTTCTCACATTTCTTTTGAGATTCCCTGCATATGAATTTAAATCGGTTTCCTTCCCTTTAAAGGTGGGGACCCACCAGTGGCCGAGATTTTTCGCCCTCGAAACTGGTAGACAAGAGGTGTTGGGCTCGAAGCCGATCGGGCTTGTTGGCCTAATCGTTAGAATTATTCCATGGTTTTCTTCGAAACTTGGATTTCCACGCGTAAATTTGGGTTAGGTTCCCTTAGAAAGACCCCCATGGATATAACCCCCCCCCCGGAGGCTAATTTCCGTTTACTCAAGGATACAGTGCTTGGCGAAATTCAAGGTGTGCCAAATGCTATTCCACCCATCATTCACTCCTCTTCCGAGATTCCTTGATAACATCGTACAGTGTCGCCATCTACTGAAAAAATGTATTATACAAATAATTTATTTGAAAAGAAAAATAATAATAAATTTAATGGAATTTTCTTTTTATATACGACCAAATATTAATGAAATATATACGAGTAACTTGTTGTGTTAATTTGTGAATTTTAATGTATATTTCTTTACATTTCTTATAGTATTTCAGTTTATAATGAATAATATAATAATGAAAAAAAATAAAAAGAACGAAAGAGAGCTGTTATTGTATTCGGATAAATTACATGATAATAGCTAAAAATAAATTTTATTTTGTTTAATTTATTTTCTTGTTAAGTATCAATTCAAGAACTTTATAAGAAAATACTGAGATCTGTTATATCAAATTTTTATTTATTTATTTATTTTACTAATGTGATATAAATCACCAAGTATAGCAATGCACTAAGATTGATAAATTAAAACTTCTTAATGTTGTAAATATATATGAATATATTCATAAATATCAACATATGTACATAGTATGTATGAACTTATACATTCATACATGTCTGCTTAAATATTATGTATGTGTATATTATATAGTTGTTATATAGTTAGGTCATTTAATTATATAGTTAGAAAATGTACATAATTTCGATATCATCTGTTCCGATCTACTCAGATTTTGATGTTGTACAAATATATCATTATCGTTGATAACATATTAAAAAAAAAAAAAAAAAAAAAAAAAAAAAAGTATAGTTTCCAGATTCTAAGAATCATCAAAAAAGTATATATTTCAATTAATAATAAATTGTGTTAAAATTAAAATATTTTTTATACTTGGAAATTTTTCATTTGAAATAAAATATGTTTAGGAATTTACACCAACTTTTGTGACACTGATTTAATGCACCCTTCCTATTCATAAATTGATAAGTCTAAACTAAATATACATGTATATAATGATTGAATTTGTACAAAGTACAAATACAAAACAAAGATCACGTTTTATATAAAAAAAAACCACCTTAAAAGTTTTTATCTAATGGAGATTTTTTTTTTTTTTTTTTTTTTTCTTTTAATATTTAATATTTTACTAGACACTGAAAATTGAAGAGAACTAATAACAAATCACTAAACGAAAACATTAAAAACATTAATTATCTGTTTAAATAACAATACTTATTAATATTAGTTATATATGTAATAATTAATAATGTTAATTAATATAATTTTATAATTACATATATATATATATATATATATATATATATATATATATATATATATATATATATATATATATATATATATATATATGTATATATATTAATATTAATTAATAAATATTTAATATTAGTTATATATATTTAAATATTGATAATTTTTTAAAAGAAAAACTTAAATTATGTTTGTGGAAGATTAAAGATTTTTCTTTTTTTCTTAAATTATTATCATTAATTAAGTACATAGAAATATTAAAATTTGAATATTTATAATTAATATTTTTATGTTTCACTACTTTATAATTGTAAATAAAACAGTAATTATTAAAATAAATACTAATAAATATTTTATATATATATATATATATATATATATATATATATATATTGATTGTGTGTGTGTGTATGAATGATGCCTCATTTTAAAACATAAGAACTTTAATAAATTGGTTTTACTAATTTGATATTCATCTCTTAGAACACGGTGGTAGCATAACTAAAATAAAAATATTTTTTTATTTTATTTTAATAATTATTGTATTTTAAATTATATTTATTTAATTATTAAAAATCAGAATTTAAAAACTTATATTAATTATTTACATTTATTTCAAATTAAACTTTATGTAATAAAATTTTAAATAATTTTTTATAACTTAATTGTAATTAAAATTTAATTGTCTAATTGACAATAAAACTAATACAAAGTAACTGAGTTTTATAACATTCTTTATTGATTACTTAAATGAAAATCAAAACAAAAATCTACAAGAGCAAGGACACAACTCGCAATCTTATAATTACAAGCTTTCTGCTTTAACCACCTCGCTATGCCTCTGATACTCTACAACAGCTTCCAAGTGCCTCATATACGACAAAAATTGTAAGTAAAATGTCTGAAGCAACCATGATGCGCGAGAAAATGCGTAGATGCTAGTCAAAACATTTGGCACACCTTGAATTTCGCCAAGCGCTGTATCCTTGAGTAAACGGAAATTAGCCCCCCGGAGGGCTCATATCCGTCGTGTTGATGATCCATCATCATATAAACAAACAAAAACACTTTAAAGGGCATATCATATACGTTTCACAATTTACATCACCATAAATGAAAATATTTAAACAGTAAAATTCTTTCGATAAAATGAAATAAATGAATTCAAAAGTATAACTCGCAAAATACACTTTTTTTTTTCCCAAAAATTTTGAGGGAAATGAAAATCAAAACGTATTTTTGCCTTTCGCATATTTAGAAAGAAAGAGTAGCCCATTGATACCTATATTTCGTTGGATTGAAAAAGAATGAAAATGGATAAAACGGAACGTGTCGTATACCCATGGTTCACCTTTGGAGGGCATAAGGATAAAAAATGCAGCGGCTTGTGGAAATGGATATAAGAAATCAAACAAGTATAAGAGAAAAGATGCGTATTGTAGAGTTTTAGAATAAAATATTTTGATATTATTTGAAAAAAAAAAAAGGAAAAGATTATTGTGAAAAAAAAAGTTTGAAATAAAATATCGATTTCTTTCAAATCACGTTTGTACAAAATATTCAAATTTAAAATCATTCAAGTCTTGGTTCATATTAAATTATTCATAAGCAAGAAAGATCTGATGGGGAAAACTAGAGATATTCTATTTTATAAAACAAAAAATATGTACTCTGACGTCATTTGGTGGTGGTAATAGTCGATCAAATAATTTTGTCAGTACTGCTATTTCACATTCAAAAACTAATATATAATAGCAATTAATTTTGTATTCATGCGTTTTTCCATAAGAGAACAACAACTATTGCCTCCAGTTCTTTCAGTATGTACCAGACGAACGCACCTCATTTGAAGTACATTTTCCGACTTATTTCTGTAGTATTTATATTTTAATAGGCAAGAAATTTAAAATACAAAGAAACTTCCAATAACTACCAGAGATTTCTCACATTTCTTTTGAGACTCCCTGTATATGAACTTCAATCTGTTTTTCTATTACTTTAATAGTCGATCTAGGTCTCACAAATTACATCCTCATAAATGAAAATATTTAAACAATAAAATTCTTAAAATAAAATGAAATAAATAAAATCAAAATTAGAACTCGCAAAAGGCACATTTTTTGCAAAAGTTTTGAGAGAAAAGAAAATCAAAACATATTTCCTTCTTTCGCATATTTAGAAAAAAAGAGTAGCCCATTGATACCTATATTTCGTTGGATTGGAAAAGAATGAAAATGGATAAAACGGAACGTGTCGTATACCCATGGTTCACCTTTGGAGGGCATAAGGATGAAAAATGCAGCGGCTTGTGAAAATGGATATAAGAAATCAAACAAGTATAAGAGAAGAGATGCGTATTGTAGAGTTTTAGAATAAAATATTTTGACATTTTTTGAAAAACAAATTTTGGAAAAGAATATTGTGAAAAAATAAAAAACTTTGAAATAAAATATCGATTTCTTTTAAATCTCGTTTGTATAAAATATTCAAATTTAGAATCATTCAAGTTTGGGTTCGATATTAAATTATCCAAAAGCAAGAAATGTCTGATAGGAAAAAATAAGGATAATCTATTTTGAAACACAAGAATATATACGTGCATCATTTTGACGTAATTTTGATGGTTGTCAACACCCGACTAAATAACCTCACTAGTACTGCTATTTCACATTCTACAAATAAGTTTTACAGAAAAATTAACAGCATTAACGTTACCATAAAAACTAATATTAAATTGTTAATATTGCATATATAAATATTAGATGTTTTTCAAAAATAATGCATGATTTTAAAATGGAAGTTTTTTTATACTCATTTTGAATACAGAAATTAACCATAGTGGTATGTATTACCTATCACTTTAAAGCTCATTGTAAGTATTTTTTTTTCAAATGATTTAAAAAAAAATTTTCTTTATACCATAATCGGCTTCAGAAGCTGAGATTTTTGTCAAATTCATATTTAAGGGTTTAAACATGGTTGAAATTTTAACACTTTACAATGTTGCAACGTCACATTGGGACTACCTAATTTTAAATCAAAATTTGCAAACGGCACCAAGAATATTTTAATAAAATTTTATGTATATAATAAAGCTTAAAGCAGGGCTCACACCGTTCCTAATAGTTTCAGAATTTGCTACCAGCATTTTAAATCAAAAATTTTGATAGAAAATTCCTTTAACATCTACAATAAATATTATCGTTTTAAAATTGTAATAAAAAAATATCAAAATTTTAGGAATGGTGCGAACCCTGTTAAAGTAAGGAGTTTTTAAATTTTAAAAAAAATCGCTTGTAAATTCCGGTGACTCACAATCATTTTATGAATAGAATTTTTCTGTGCTGGAGAATGTTAAAGAAGCTTGAGAAAGGTTAAGCATTAGCATCAGCACAGTTCAGCATTTGTTTAAAAAATTCTTATCGAGGAGATTTCTAACTCGAAGACAAGGTTGGCCACGGGTTTGTTATTCATATGTTGTCTATAATGATCAACTGAAGGCAACAGTTGAAGTTTATCCAATCATAGTGACTTGATAATGAACTCAAATTTAAATATTCCATTATCGTTCGTTACTTAGAATAAATTGGCAAAATGAAGAAATCCAATGAACGATAAATGATTTGAACCCATCAGATCGCACAATCGCCTCTCTCCAATTTGCCCAAGGTTACGAAACAGTACCTCACCCACCGTAGTCTCCGGACCTTTTGCCAACCTATTACCATTTTTTCAAACACCTAGATATTTGTTGATTGGAAATTATTTCAAGATGATGTTGCAAACACCTCCTGAGATATATCAACTGCAATATTTGAGAAATTTTGTCACAGTCATTACTAAACCCGTTTGCCATTGACAATAATGTATTGATTGCAATAGCTCTTACTTTGCTTAAATATCTTTAGTTTGCAAAAGTTATAGTATTTCTAATAAATATTTTCTATTACTTAAGAAGATATATTAAAAACACATATATATTACACAATATATATTACTCAATATGTATTGCACAATATATTAAACAAAAAAATTTTTTTTAACACGCGTTGGTTCAAATCAAACAGTGATTGTAAACAAAGCATGTAAAAAATGATTTGTCTTTAATATATTATGTAACACCTTTCTTTAGTAATCGAAAATATTTACCGAAAGGTGACATTCTTTTGAATCTAGTGATTTTCAAAAAAAAAAAACTTTTTATCAAAACTTATGGCGTTTTGAATTTAAATTGAAAAGCCATGCATTATTTCTGCACGAACCTAATACAATTACGCAGTTGAAAATCTCTAATTGAAAAGTAATCTTAAAAATCGATAGCCCATTGACAGAAATCTGATTACTATGCTATATTAAATACTCAGAACCTTTTTAAAAAATTTAATGGAAGCAGATGGAATTTCGATTTCATAAGGACTTCCCCCCTAGGGGTGAAGTACGAAACTTTCCAGTGAAACATTGAGGTCAGAATTATCGTTACAAATATGTAAACGGAAACTGTTACAAATATGTGCTTTCTACATGTCTTGCGCAATCAAGAAAAAATATGAAACTAAATTTAACTCATTAAAATATTATGAAATAAAAATTTCCAACCAAAAATAAATCAGAATTACGATAATACATTTTATGAAATTTTTAAAATTCAAAATATAAATAATAAAATCTATATATCACATAAAAAAATATTTTATTTTACTAGAATTCTTCGGTTGTTTATTGCCCACACTTCACAATTGTGCTGTTGTTTATTGAGCAAATTAAAATCATGAGAGACATACATAAATGCATTATTTATTTGCATTTTTATATACATCTGTTTTTTTCTTAGTTTAACTTTGGCTGTGTTCAGTGTTCATTATGATAAATACACTCTCACAGTCCATTGGATGTTGTAGCAAGATTGCAGTAAAATGTAGCATCTTGTATGTTTTATAGAATAAAACTGCTGCAGGTCATTAACGATTAGAATATATGGAATAGTCCACATTGTTCATTCTCCAAGGTAAAACCAATTAAAAGAGCAAAAATTGACCACAAAAAAATTGGCGAATTTATTCACCCATTTACTCGCCAAATGAAGCATTTTATTGCAATTTGCTGCAATGACGAACGGCATCGAGAACCCTGTTTGAGGTACGCGATTGGAGTGTCCGATGTGATTGTGCACATGTACGAGCTCCCACATATTAAGCAAAGAGCAGGCAGACGTTCAATTGATATGACCCCCCAATCATCGAATTTTGCAAAGAGAAAACCGTGAGTCCTCGCATGTATTGCCGTTTAAATTGGATGGAACACATAACCGCCTGCTTCACTCTTATTTCAGGGTCGGGTCCCGCGCATGATCACAATTCTGTTAGGCGCTCCAATCGCGACCCTGGGTGACTCACAAAATTATCCCGAAGCAGCATATTAATATTTCTACTGATTTGGTTGTTACGACGTTTCTACTTTTTCATTAGAAAATCTCTTATAAATCCAGAAAATGTATTGCATTCTATGATACTTAATGTAAAGTATACTTTTCGGAACAATTTATAACTCGTGAAAGGTTGCAGCATACTTTAACCCTTAAATGTATAGGATAGAACGCGATCCAAAAAATGCTCAATTCAAGGATCAGAATTCATACCAGAAAAATCTAAATAGTAAATTTTTCTTTATTTTATTACGAATGGTCTGTCATTAAGTAAAGTGAAAATTGCTCTTTTAAATTTCTGGGGAGAATACGGAATATGTGAATAACACCCTCAATAAATCGGAACACTTATGGTATCGAAAATGATACCATATGCATTTAAGGGTTAATTCGTGATATTAAAAAATTAACAGAGAATAATTAAAAAAGTGTATTTTTATATTGCAACAAAGAATGATTTCCAGCAAAAAAAGGTTTATATTTATGTTTACTCATAAATTGTACGCAAAGTTTTGAAACACACTGTGTATAATATATTTTTACTTATGTTTGTAAACTATTTAAAAGTTATTAATAGGTATGTAAAAGTATTGAATGCGAATATAAATCTTACAACAACATAGTATGGTTATCCTCCCACAGTTCAAAAATAGAAACAATTTCGTGTACATGCTACGAAACAGATAAAATAAATGGTCCTTTCAATTATTTATTATTTGTTATTTGTTGCAGCTGGATCTATCCGCAATAGATAATTAAGGAATAGAGGTGCCATAAAAGTTAAAACAAATATAGATAAAACAGCTTTACTGCAGACATCTAAATTGCTTCTGAATTGTACCTGTGGATATTGCGAAAGTGAGTATAACTGCCTCTACGTGATCCTACGTCTTTATCTTCATGCAGTACTTTTATTGGAATTTACCTAATAGCAATGTTGGTTTAACAGAATGTAGATAGAAATAAATGCATATTTTCTATTATTGCCGTTTGCATTGTTAAATTATAAATGAACAGACACTTTTATAATGATATAAATTTTTGTAATAGACATCATACATTATTTTCTTACAAAATCGTATTTTAATTATATCTATGTTTATAACTTCTTATATAAAAACTGCAAAAGTAGTAAAATACAAATACATAAATAAATACGGTATAATTTTAAGTTGAGCTTTCTGATGAATCTTCATTTACCCGATTAAAGGTGTAAAATATCATCAATAAATACAATAGTTTATGGGCATGATTTTCAGCAAGAAATGATTTCTATCGATGCTTTTTATGTTTCTTCAAAAATTTTACGTGAACTTTTGAAACACACTGAATATAATTTTCTTTTACTTGTGTTTCTAAACTTTTTAAAAGTTAGCAAATATATAAAAATATTTAATATAAATATCAATCTGACCGCAACACAATATGGCTATTCTCCGACAGTTCAAAAATAGAAACAATTCCTTGTAAATGCCACGTAACAGATGAAATAAATAGTCCTTCCAATAATTTATTATTTGTTGTTGCATATGGATCTATCCGCAATAGATTATTAAGGAATAAAGGTGCCATAAAAGGCAAAGCAAATATAGATAAAACAGGTTTACAGCAGACATCTAAATTGCCTCTTAATTGTACCTGTGGATATTGTGAAAGTGAGTAAAATTGACTCTACGAGATCCTACGCCTTTATCTTCATGCTGTACTTTTATTGGAATTTACCGAAGAGTAATGTTGATTTAACAGAATGTAGATAGAAATTAATGCATATTTGCTATTATTGCCGTTTGCTTGGTAAAATTATAAATGAACAGGCTTCTTTATGATGACATAATTTTTCTAAAGGGCATTACATATTATTTTCTTAGAAAATTGTATTTTAATTATATGTAATATCAATGTTGTTTAAACAGAATGTAGATAGCACTAAATGCATTATTTTCTATTATTGTCGTTTGCATTGTTAAATTATAAATGAACAGGCCCCTTTATGATGATGTAAATTTTCCTAATAGGCGTTATAAATTATTTTTTTACAAAATTGTATTTTAATTATATCTATATTTATAACTTCTGATATAAAAACCTCAAATGTAGTAAAATACAAATAAATAAATAAATACAGTATTAGTTTAAGTTGGTCTTTCTGATGAAACTTCATTTTACCAATTAAAGGTGTCAAATATCATCAATAAATACAATAGTTTATGCGCATGATTTTCAGCAAGAAAAGATTTATATCGATGCTTTTTATGTTTCTTCAAAAATTTTATCTGAACTTTTGAAACACTCTGCATATAACATTCTTTTAATTATATTTGTAAATTTTAAAAAGTTAGCAGAAATATAAAAGTATCAAATGCGAATATAAAACTTACCGCAAAATCATATGATTATTCCATTAAAGTTCAAAAATAGAAACAATTTCTTGTACATGCCACGAAACAGATAAAATAAATAGTCCTTTCAATTATTTATTATTTGTTGTTGCAGATGGATCTATCCGCAATAGATAATTAAGGAATAGAGGTGCCATAAAAGGTAAAGCAAATATAGATAAAACAGCTTTACTGCAGACGTCTAAATTGCCTCTTAATTGTACCTGTGGATATTGCGAAAGCGAATAAAATTGCCTCTACGTGATCCTACGTCTTTACCTCCATGCAATACTGTTATTGGAATTTACCTAAGAATAATGTTGGTTTAACAGAATGTAGATAGAAATAAATACATATTTTCTATTATTGCCATTTGCGTTGTCAAAATTATAAATGAAAAAGGCCCCTTCATAATGATGTAATTTTTCTAATAGGCATTAAACATTATTTTCTTAGAAAATTATATTTTATTTATGTGTAACTGTAATGTTGTTTTAACCTAATGTAGATAGAAATAAATGCATGTATTCTATTATTGCCGTTTCAGTTGACAAATTATAAATGAACAGGTCGATTTATAATGATGTGAATTTTTCTAATAAGCATTATAAATTATTTTCTTAGAAAATTGTATTTTAATTATATATATATTTAAAAAAAAATTATTATATCTAATTTATTATGTTGATATTTATAACATCTTATATAAAAATTGCAAATGTATTAAAATATAAAAAATATATAAATACAGTATTAGTTTAAGTTGAACTTTCTGATGAAACTTAATTTAACTGATTAAAGGAGTCAAACATCATCCATAAATGCAATAGTTTAAGCGCATGATTTAAAGCAAGAAATGATTTATAACGATGGTTTTTATGTTTCTTCAAAAGTTTTACGCGAATTTTTGAAACATACTGTATATAATTTTTTTTTTTACTTATGTTTGTAAAATTTAAAAAGTTAGCAGGCATATAAAAGTATCAAATGCGAATATAAAACATACCGCAAAACCGCATAACTCTTTTCAACTAAGCAAAACTGTTGTCAATTAAAATTGAAAATATATTATAAATCAGATAATAATAAATTGAAATGCGTGCCTTTGTTAAGCCAGAGAAGAAGCATTTGCAACAAAAATGGCTAATTTGATACAAGCCACAATTGTTTCTCTTTCCTAGGCACTATTTTCATTTAGTAGCATAAATGAAAGTTATAATCTGTAAAGTAAATGAGCATATAACTAGTATATGGTCTTGCATTTTAAAAAGACTGGATATAAATCTTATTTTAGGACATTTTTTTTAGGATGTGCCAATCACTGGTGCCTGCCAATTACTGGGTATGTTTCCCTATAATAGCAATGTTGTTTCAACAGAATGTAGAAAGAAATTAATGCATATTTGCTATTATTGCCGTTCATATTGTTATTTTATAAATGAATAGGTCCTTTTAAAATGATGTAAATTTTCTAATAGACATTATGCATTATTTTCTTATAAAATTGTATTTTAATTAGTTACATCCTTATAACTTCTTTTATAAAAGCTTTAAATGTAGTAAGATACAAATACATATATATGCGATGGTTGTTTCATTTGAGCTTAAAGATGAAATTTTGTTTTACAGATTGAAAGTGTCAAATATCGCCAATAAATGTTAACTTTCTGTTGCTTGTATCCTCGCCTTTTTTTGTTATATTGTATTTGGGCTGAAACAATTTATACAAAGTCTGCTATTGCTTAATTAAGGCCCCTGTCCTCGCTCGAAGAAACGCTCGCGAGCTATTGCTATTCCTATGGGGAAGCATTTTTCTAATAACTCTTTCGCATTTTGACACTTTTGAATAATTTCTTTTGCATTGGATAGCTGAGGTGCATGCCTACAGCGCACCTTTTTTACTTTTCCGATTTTGTTTGCAAATATTTTTTAAAAAGCACTTTCAGTTTCGAAACTGGTTTTGAAAGTGAAACTAAGTTTGTAAAAACTATCTGCAACCAAAATCGAAAAAGAAAAAAAAAGTGCTCTGTTGGCATGCACCTCAGCTATCCAATGCAAAAGAAATTATTTAAAAAGGTCAAAATGCGAAAGAGTTATTAGAAAAATGCTTCCCCATAGGAATAGCATTAGCCCGCTAGCGTTTCCTCGAACGAGGACAGGGGCCTTAATGTGTAATTTGTTTCATTTCTATATGCCAAACAGTTTTATTTGATAAGTTATACAATAAGTCTGGTATTGCTTAATTAAGGTGTAATTTGTTTCATTTCTATGTGCCAAATAGTTTTATTTGATAAGTTATTTAACCCCTTCGCGACGAGAGTATTTTGCATGATTTTTTTATCGTTTACTACTGGTTTTTCAAAACAGAAAATTTTCTCTAGCAGTTAAATCGGGAAAATGCTCTGATAAAATAACATAAAGTTTGCAATGAAAAATAGCTGATGAGAATAACGAATGATTCTAAGCCCCTTAAATGGCACGTATACCGGTCGCTCGTCCACAAGGGGTTAAGTTAAGTTCCATAATTTACGCTAGGGGAGCTTCAGATGGTCTCATTAATTAGTTCATACTCGCCTGCCTACACACATTAACCCTTTGCGGCGCAGGACAAATTCATTGCATAAGTGTTCAAATAAATGACTGACACCGGAATTTGGTAACAACTTTATTTGTAAATAAGAAAACGCTATATTTCACGCATTCATTAAAACGCAATTTTTTAAACAAAATTCTGGTGCCAATGTGGTGTTTAAGAATTAAAATTAAGTGGTATATCTATGAAGCCACCGCGCCACAAAGGGTTAAATGACTGATGCTTAAAATCAGTATAAAGAAATGTTACATAAAATTCTCAAATCTTAAAAGATGCATATTTTTTTTATATATATTGCGTGACATAAACTAAGTTTGTGGTAATGAGACAGATTGAAATAGTATTATGCATTCATTGCAAAGTTTCTATACTAACATGATATAAAAACCTGTTATATGTAAACATTTTAATATTTTCGCAAGCATTTTCATGACAAGTGTTTCTATGAAAAATGGTCTATTTATGAAAGTTGACAATTAACTTTATCAGAAACACCTTTATTTTTTTTTAACCAGCTTTGGTTAATTCTAATGTAAGTGACGTTTATAAATATAAAAAAAAATAAACTCTAAAGCAACGCGTTTAAAAAGAGAGAGACAAAATTTAAACTGCTCAAAACAAAACACAACTAATTAAGGGATTTAATGAGGTAGAATCGCGGCGGCAAAACTTTAAAAGAACACTCCCGCTAAGTTGGAGATTATGTAAAAGAATGACACTTAGTTGTAGTACAAGGGAAATTAGTTTAATTCCCAAAGGTTATTTTAATTTGAATTTAGGATTAAGCCGGTAATTGTAGATTACCAAGAGGAAATTTTTGCTGTTATAATTATACTGCATTATATCAAGTGCATTTTTTACTACGTCTATTTCGAAACAAATAAAAAGGAACGCTAAACATGCAAAGAATTTGTTTTTTTATTTGAAAGTATTTTAAAATTGTAGAATTTAGTTTTGAAATGCCGTTCTTTTTATTCGAGTTTAAGAAAATGTAACTGTCCAGTTATGTTCCATGCATTTTTAATGAAAATTCAAGTAAAATTGTAAAATATAAATGAAATAAATTTTATGATTATTCTTCTGTTTTAAATAATATTGTTCCGAATTCTATTAAAAATTTAAAAAATAAAGTTGTTGATAATGTAAAAAGCCTTACTCGTATGCCTATTAATTTGCCTTTTTGAAAGTGTTATATAGCAATACTCAGATATCATTAAAGTAAAAACACTGCATTTAATTACATACATTTTTATGAAAACGTTGAAAAAAGTTTTGAAAAGATGTAATTTAATATATTACAGCGACCATTTAGAAAATGTTATTTTCAAAGCTTCATAAATAAATGTTTGGTGATACAAGTTTTCTGCATTATATCAAGTGCACTGTTTACTACGTGTATTTCGAAACAAAACAAACAAATAATGTTAAGCCTGCAAAGAATTAGTTTTTATATGAAAATATTTTTAAACTGTAAAATTTAGTAAAAAAAAATGCTGTACTTTTTATTCGAATTTAAGAAAATGTAACAGTCCAATTATGTTTTATGCATTCTTAATGAAAATTCAAGTAAAATTGTAAAATATAAATGAATTAATTTTTATGATTATTTTTCTGTTTTAAATAATATTGTTCCGAATTCTATTAAAAATTTAAAAAATAAAGGTTGATAATGTAAAAAGCCTTACTCTTATGCCTATTAATTTGCCTTTTTGAAAGTGTTATATAGCAATATTCAGAAATCATTAAAGTACAAACACTTCATTTAATTACATACATTTTTATGAAAACGTTAAAAAAGTTTTGAAAAGATGTAATTTAATATATTACAGCGACCATTTGGAAAATGTTATTTTCAAAGATTCATAAATAAATGTTTAGTGATACAATTTTTCTTCATTATATCAAGTGCACTGTTTACTACGTGTATTTCGAAACAAAACAAAAAAATAATGTTAAGCATGCAAAGAATTCGTTTTTATATGAAAATATTTTTAAACTGTAAAATTTAGTAAAAAAAAAAAAAATGATGTACTTTTTATTCGAATTTAAGAAAATGTAACAGTCCAGTTATGTTTTATGCATTTTTAATGAAAATTCAAGTTAAATTTCAAAATTAATGTGAAATAGTTTAGATAATTATTTTTCTGTCTTAAATAATATCGCTCCGAATTCCATTAAACATTTTAAAAGATAAAGTTATTGGAAATGTAAAAAGCATTATTCGTATGTCTATTAATTTGTCTTTTTTGAAAGTGTTATGTTACAATGCTCAGATTTTTTAAAGTACATACACTGCATTTTGTTACATACATTTCTTCAAAAAAGTTGAATTAATTCATGTGATTCACAAATATAGTTAAAGTCAATCTTCATAACACCATAAAATTAAGATGCTTCCAAAATTTTACGGAATTTTTTTTTTTTCATCAGTTAAAAAAAAGAAGTTCTACCATTCAAGGGAAAAAATGTACTATTTAGTCTAAAACCTGGATTATTAGTAAGTCTTCTTTGTGCCTGATGGAAAAAAACAAACTCTTTTTGCAAGACTTTTCATGTTTCTATTTTTTAAGGTGTTATTAAGTTTTGTTTGCCTTTCTTCTTGCATTCCTACCATAAAAATTAGAAAGATAATTTTATTTGTATTATTTTAAGCATTTTGTAACAAGGAAGTTATAGTTAAATATGATTTTCGTTTCATCAGAAATAATTCCCAATCCTGTCATGTTTAATTCTCTATTCCCAAGCAAATGCCCAGAGAAACATAGTATTAAATTTGATAAATTACTTCAAGTTTATTTATATGTCGCATTTAAATTTATCACGCCTCACTGAAATTTATTGATAGGCATCATATTTAAATGTGATGTGCCAATACACTTCAAATAATTCTTGAGGATATCAAGTTTGACATGGAGCAACAGTTAAAACTGAAAGGTTTAATCACGAGGAAAAATTTAATTTCTATATGGTTATGACGAATGACATTTCGTAACCAGGTTGATGCAGTTAAATATGAAATTAGTATCTTTAATATTAATACTCAATGCACTTACACTTAAATCTTGCTTTCCTGATGTTCACACTGAGAAATAGTATATAAACTTGATAAATTACTCGATGTTTACCTATGTGTCACTTTTAAATTTAAAGCTGTGTTTGGAATTTAATGATATATCCTTTTAAAGTTTGATGCACCAGCAAAATGAAACCAAGTTTGACATGAAACAAGTGTTGAACCAAAATGGATTATTAGAAGGTAAAAGCTTTATTTCTGTATTATTGACGATGTACTAATTGGAATCAAGTTTTTCAAGGAATATAAATATAAAAGGCATTAAAAAATAATAAAATTTGTATCGAAACTTGCAATATGTAACGAGAAAAATATTATATTTTAGCAAACAGGCTATTAAAGCCTGAGAACTTATTGTGCCCCGTTCTGTATGTATGCGCGAATGTAACGCGATAACTCATGGTAAAAAAAAAATCAGATCTGTTTTAAAATTCAGATATAGGTTTCTTCTGATAAGGGGCTTCATTGATTAGTTTTGGAAGTTTATTGGATAAGTATATAGGAAGGAAGGGAGGGATACCCCCCCCCCTTAATTTAAGTAAATAGATTTTTCATGCAGAATAATCATTTTGTTTGAATTTTTTAATATAGGTTCATACCGATAAGACACTTCAAGACACTTCCCTGATTAATCTTTTAATCCCTTTATCTCTGATTAATCCCTTTTTGACTAATCCTTTTTGGGGTTTTTTGTTAAGTGTAAAAGAAAGCACAGAAGATTCCCCCCGAATTAGATAATTGCTTTTTATTCTGAATCATCCGATTTAATTCAGATTTTGGATATAGTTCTTTCTTATAAGGCATATCCCTGATAATTTTAGGGGATTCAAAGTTTAAGGATAAAAAGCGAAATAATAGAGCAAACTTATTTTAATTTGTTTGTCGAGGGGCATCACTCCTTGAAAATTAAAGCTGTAATTTACAATTATTTTGAATAGTTTTTGAGCACAATGCCACCAGCTTAATTGGGCAATATATACATACATATTTATTTATTTATAAAGGTTTCAAACATTGTCATGCAATTTTTTAGCAATCATCGCAGGATTGAATTCTCAGCCAAAAATACAAAGTGTTGTACCTTGATTTTAAGTCTTAAATTTAAAAATAATGAAAGTAATGTAACTGTATATATAGAACATACATAGTTAGTTTTCTATAAATTGATCAAATCACAAAAAAAAGAAAAAAAAATGAAAAAAAAAAAGAAAATAAATGGTATACGAGACCAAACAGCACATAGTAGTAGGTAAGTGTTGTTTGGCCTCGTTACTTGATTATGTTACATGATTCAGAACGTATGTACTACATTGTATGGTGCAAGCGTATTACAACATATTTCCTATAATTCTTATCCTTTTATCACATTTCGGACAAAGATCATATTTAGTTTTAAAATTTTATCTAAAGGTTCATAATCATTAAATTTCTGAGCAAAAATTCATATTCATTTTGATTTTAGATATTGGGGAAATGTGACAAGTTAGAAATAATTTTGGTAATGTCACCTGTTCTTTCTTTTTTTTTTTTCACTATATATATATATTTTTTAATTTCATAATATATATATATATATATATATATATATATATATATATATATATATATATATATATATTTATTTATCTAGTCGTGTTTTATCAACCCTTAAAAATGTAACCTTGTTGACTGAAATTTTGACATTGCCTGTTTCATCCAATATTGCAATTTCAAATGAGATATTCATAATTTATTTTTAATGAATTTGATGGAATTTATTTACATTGGAATGCAAATATTACGTTCTCGAGTAAGTCTATTTTAAAAAAAATCGTTTCGACACGTTATGAGGAAACTAGAAAATTGAAGTCTGAGTATGAAAATAATTATCATTTATTAAAAGCGGTTCCTAGTGGATAAAGCAAAAATCATTCATACATATACAGGGGTCGCAGCGTCCCTAAAATTTTCGCTGATTCCTACCAGTATTTTAAATCAAAAATCTTTCTGTCTGATTCCTTTAACATTTACGATGAAATCTACATGACATCTACAATAAATGTTATCCTTTTAAAATTGTGGTAGGAAACAGCGAAAATTTTAGGGATGCTGCGACCCCTGCATATATATGTATGAATTTAGTGTATTTTGTTTTATGAGTGCATTTTGTGGATAGCAACGTAGAAGAAAGCGATTTAAATTTCAACCCGGATTTCGCATTCAATATTTATGTAAATCACGTCTCTATGATATAACTTAAAAATAGAAATGAATTTTTAATCTGCAATATTATGTTTGTTTGCCTTTTATAAAGCATGACACAGGGCTCCCAAATGATCCGCCAACTGAACATCAGAATTTTCTTGGAGAAATTTTCTTGTTATATTTTTCTTGAAAAATGGTCGTAAAACCACCTTTGGATGTTAATTCTAGCTCAAATTCAGTTGAAGCCTATTATGAAATTTTCTTTTAAAAAAATATTGATGTTTAGTTAGCGGACTATTTAGGAGCCCTGATGACATTATAATTTTTTATGGATATTATATCCTTATTCTCTCATGCAATGTAAAATTTATATATATATATATATACATATATATATATATATATATATTTAATTGATGTAATTAACATTTTGTCGAAGATGTATCATATTGTTATTATTAGATAACATATATTTGTTTCAGCTTAACTATTTTGAATAAAAAATGAGGCAGCACAAATTCTTTAATAATAAATGCAGCAGATTAAACAAGTTTAATATACGAATTTGCACTTTTTAAATAAAAGTTACTGAAAATTAAACTTCCAGTTGTAACTTTTCAGAAAATATACAGCAAAATAACGAAAATAAATATTTAATATGAACTACTTCAAAATTCTTTTTAACTGCTTAAAAATTTTAACCTGTTCTCATTTTTCTAAATATTTTGTTATTTAAACTTCACATTTCCAAATTGATGTTTTCAGTTGCACAGTTTTATAAAAGCATTTTTTTCCGAAAAAGGAATTGAAATTACTTACAATTACCTGAAAATCTTTAAAAGTGCTTTTATATCGCTAATTTTAATTGGCACATGCACAGATACGAAAACGTGCCATTTTAGAAAACAGATGCCTTATTTATTAAAATAGCATATTTTAATTAAAATTCGCTAACATTGCCTTCCCTTTAAATGATTTAAATAAATAAAACACCATAAAATATTCAAGCAAGAGAGAAGCAACTTTTTCAATTTTATATGAGGTCTGCAAATTTTTATAATTAAAATTCATAAGAGAGAATCAAAACGCCCTAAATAATATCAAACAGTATAAATTATATTAAACGATGAAAGCATATATTTTTCAGATTTTCATAAATTATGAAGCGAACCGTACTTTAATTTATGACTCATTAAATAAATTTCAAATATTCCTAATTAAACGTAGGACGGGAGTCATCAAATATTTAATTAAGTCTCTCCTAAAATCAAAGCTTAAAAATAGGAAATTCCTGAAATTAATATCTTTTAATAAAATATTGGTATGTATATATATACAAAATTAAGAATTCTAGAGTCACACCAAATTATCGTTGTATATTTAATATGTATTTTCCCAAGAGTTGCAGAATGTAATGAACTTTATTTAAACTATTGATCGTCTTGGACGTAATTTATGGTTACAGTCTTAAAGGTCACGTGCTTCAGATATATGAGGTAATTTAGAACGATGTAAATCATTCAAAGGAATTAGAAAGGGAAGTAATTCAAAGAGAATCATATGAAATGAGCAGGCTGGGGCACGGGGAAAGATAATTGCGTTGTTTAATGAGGTGAAATGTTTCAGTGGAATTTTTACGATCCAGAAACCGCAATCAAGAAGAGTGTAGAGTTGAGAATGTCCTGCGAATGAAATTAATATTTTAAAAATTCTTTTAAAAGCTTGAATTTTACTTTATTCTACATGGAGAGTAAAATCCTGAGCATTGTGCAAAAGTGTACGAGTATGTATACATAAAGATGGGACTTTTTTTTTTATTTAAAAAAGACTTTATTATTTGTTTACCTTCCCAGATCTGCCAAGTCTGCGGATTTTTGGACACCAGTATTTTAATACAGAAAATGTTCTTTTATTTAATTGGGATATTTGAGCAATTTATAGTAACGTCATTTTGTTTAACCCGGGAGGACGCGCGCAGGGCCTAAAAGACCCTGAGTGCGTATGGTTTTTACATTTGCAATCACTAATTTTTTTAAAATAATCTTCAACTTATTTTACCGCAAAATTTGTAAGAATTGACTCCGTCTAAATAAACCGACTGTTTTAATTTGATTTTATTGGTGTCAAAGTTAAAACTATTCATACCCTGAATAGCGCGCGTTCTCCCGGGTTAATATAATAGAAGTATGGAAAAAAGTCGGAGATTTTGCAACTCTGTTTTCCTCTTTATACTGATATTTAAAATTGTTTTATTTCCTTTGTCAATGAATATATTAATATTAACTTTTTGTAACAAATATATTTTTAGTTTTCGCACATACATAGTGTTGTTTTTTTTTTAAATTGTGATTTAAACTTTATGTAAACTATTGATCGTCTTGGACGTAATTTATGATTACATTCTTAAAGATCACGTGCTTAAGATACATGAGGTAATTTAGAAAAATGTAAATCATTCAAAGGAATTAGAAAAGGAAGTAATTCAAAGATAATCATATAAATGAGCAGGCTGGGGCACGGGGAAAGATAATTGCGTTGTTTAATGAGGTGAAATGTTTTACAGGATTTTTTACGATCCAAAAACCGCAATCAAGAAAGGTGTGGAGTTGAGAATGTTAGTGTCCTGCGAATAAAATTAATATCTTAAAAATTCTTTTAAAAGCTTGAATTTTACTTATTTTACATGGATAATAAAATCCTGAGCAATGTATGAGTGTACGAGTATGTATACATAGAGATGGACTTTTTTTTTTATCTTAAAAGGCATTTTTTTATTTGTATACCTTCCCAGAACTGCCAAGTCTGCCGATTTTTGGATGATAGTATTTTAATACAGAAAATATTCTTTTATTTAATTGGAATATTTGGGTAATTTAACGTAACATCATTTTTTGTAATATAAAATTGGCGTGGAAAAAGTTGGAGATTTGGCAACTCTGCTAATTTATGGTCACAGTTTTAAAGGTCACGTGCTTCAGATGTATGAGTTAATTTAGATCGCTGTAAATCTTTCAAAGGAATTACAAAAGGGAGGTAATTCAAAGAGAATCATATGAAATAAGCAGGCTGGGGCACAGGGAAAGATAATTGCGTTGTGTAATGAGCTGAAATGTTTCGGAGGAAATTTTACAATCCAGAAACCGCAATCAAAAAAAGGTATCGAGTTGAGAATGTTTGTGTCCTTAAGTGTTAGATTAGTGTTATGAATGTTAGTGTTAGATTTTTCTATTGTATTTATTCATCTGCTATTTATTTGCAATATAGAAAATATATCATAAAAAAAACCCTTACACAATTTTTAAAGGTGCGGACAGACACAACTATTTTTTGCGGTTAGAAGTCGGCATGTTTTGAGCTTTCACAAACGGCACATTTTATGTATGATGATTTTTCCATGTCAGGGAAGGAAAACTTCCAACTGTATCCAAAAACAAAAAAATCCAACTGTAGGGCAGGGACCTTTCCTTCAAGTAGGGTTGATATAGTTATCTCATGAACCATTGTAATATCCCTATTTTTTATTATCAATAGACCGATGAAGGGAGAAGAAGAAAGGATTTCCTCGAATTCAGTCGAAGTTGGGCAAAATGCGTTTGTGCTCGGAGCCAAAGTCTCAACACGAACTGACAAAAGAAATGTCATTTTGAATTCCCATGGGGGAGTTAGTGCAAAGAGGTTTGCTGCAAAAATATTTGGCGATTCAGCGAATTCCGATCCGCCTATTCGCGGATGCCATAAAGCATCAGCGTATGCCAAAGAAAGGAAGACTTTAAAAACCGCAACTAACTAAAACTGTGCGAACAGTTCTGCTAGGAAACACACTCAAAGGAGAGATCCAATCGTAGGCTGCTTTATTGAATACGCCAAATATTTTTTGTAATAAACCTTCTTGCGCCAACTCCCCCGCGAGAATTCAAAACGATATTTCTTTTGGCAGTTCTTCTTGAGCTTTAAAGATTGTGAAATTTTTTAATATGAATGATGTGTTGCTATGATATAGTTTCTATATTGCAAGTATATAGCCGATTAATATGTACATAGATAAACCTTCAATCATGCGGACTCGGTAAAATAATAAATTTTAAATATTGAAAGTTCCATTTTCACTCGAAAATTAACATAACAATGAAAAAATTCATCTAATCTTCTACCTCTTGACCCGATTCTCGGGGACGGGGTTTTTACTCCCTCCACGAAAGGGGCGGGGGGGGGACGCATTGCTTTAGCGCGGAAAGCGGTGACCATAACATTACTCCTTATTTTGATAATTATCGCTATAGGCGACCACACCAAAGTGCGCCAAGTGAACCTGGTTTCACCTTCCATTCCTGCATGCCACTTCTACTGTTTAGCTGTTTGCTCTGTTTCACTGACAGACGGGGATTTACAGTGACGGTCAAAAGTTTCCGGCCAGCAAAAAATTTTCAGTTAATTTGTAAATTAACCTATATGAAGAGGAATCTTAAAGTGATATTTATGCATTTTATTGACATAATAGGTAGGAACTTACTTATAGAAGAACATGTAAATATCAATAAATTTAACAGACAAAATGAAGTATAAAGGAAAACGCATGTTCTCAAAAGTTTCCGGCCACCTTCACAAGTTTGTAAAAAAGTGGTATTGTGATAGAAAATTACAGTGATCAACAACATTTACAATTAGTATTTCATCATAATACTATTTTATTTGCTTTTGTAATAGGTACTGCGACGCAGCAACGTGACATTCATACAATCAACGATTAAAGATCGTCTATGGTACGTTTTTCTCACATTTTTTTGCAATTTTGGCGAAATTTCGGCTGAGTTGGAATATTTATAGTTTTGCAGATTTTTTTCAACTTTTTTTCAAAGGTTTTCTATTGGATTCATGTTGGGCGCTTGGGCCGATCATTTCAAAAACGAAATTTTCTGTGCGAAAACCATTGCTTATCGAGGTTTGCATACATTATTTTTGTCGTTATCATGTTAAGAAAAATAGTTGCGACCAAATTTTTTTCTATAATAAGGCAGAAAATAGTCTTGCAAGATATCCTTATATATTGTATCATTCACCTGGCTGTGGATTTCAAATAACGGACCGACACTTTTTGAAGAAAATACTCCGCACGGCATAACGTGTCTTCCGCCATGCTTCATTGTAGGAATAACATAGATCGAATCATATCTTTTGTTGTTAGATCATCGGACGTTGTGTCTGCCATCACTTCCAAAACTGTTTCGAATTCGATTGATGGAAAAATATAACATTTTTCCAGTTTTTACTTGACCAGACTTTGTGTTTTTTGGAAAACGCCAGTCGGGTACGTTTGTATTTTTTTTAACTCTGAAATTTTTTTAACACCGACTCTTCCATAAAGTTATGCATCACGTCAGCATGTTGATACGTTATACGGACTTATTTCAGCAATATTTTCATTCCGAAAATCGCAGTATATTACAGCAAAATTTTTATGCGGATTACCAATTGTTTTTCTCCTGATAATTCTATCCACAGGAATAGAAATTTTCCGGGATCCCCCGAACCTCTAAAAGTCTTGAAGGCCACGGCCATATTTATATAATTTTTAAATATCGTTTACGGTCGATTTTACCGATCGATAACTTTGCCGCAATATCTCGAGAAGATTGGCCTTTTAGCGATAAAATAATCACTCATTTATGAACAGTAATTGTTGAACTTTTCAATTTTTAATTCAGACTATGATATACACGTTGATTCATTCATAAACACAACCAAAAAACAGTTTACCGGTAGAAAAAACTAAAGAATGATAAGTGGCTGGAAACTTTTGCACACGCGAACTTCGAATTTTATCCCTTTGCATGAAGCATCTTCAGTATCCAATCAAAGTGATCACGTGGTTAGAGGTCATTCACATATTCCTAACTTTTGAAGCAATTGTGCTTCTTCTTTGCTGAAGCCTTTTGGTAAATAAATCGAAGAAACTAACTGGACGGAAACTTTTGACCGCCACTGTATGTTACATCTATGGCAGATACTCTTCTTCACGCTTTATTTTATTTGGCTATAAGCCACATCCGACAATTGGAGCTCTTCTTTGAGCGTGTTCCGTAGCACAGCTGTTACGTTTCCAAAGCTTTTCCTTCTTTCTCTCTAAGTTCTTTGCTATCACCTCGCAAAGTTTTGTCGAACTTTTAACCCTTTGCTGCACGATTTTTTCTATATTTATGATTTTATAGAAATCTATTTATTGTTTAATAATGGGAAAAAAAATAGGAAAAAAATTAAATTTCAAATTTTCAGTTAAAATTTGATATTTTATAGCGTGTACTATCTATACACAATTAGGATTTTTAAGTATTTTGTTACTGTATTTTTCAAATAAATCGGCTTAAATTAATTAATTTTATCCGCTTAACACTCTGCAACTTTCATTATAATTTTATTTTTAAGTATTCAGTAAAAATAATATAAGTAAATTTTGCCTAAATAGCTTAATCGATTTTTTTTTCTTGTTATTGAAAGACAAATTCTATTTTTTTGTCAAGTGCAGACTTCTGACATGGACAAAATAAATGTTATTCTATTTTTTGGTTTGTTCTTGATCAATTACAGTTAAATTCATGGCACACAATGAGAATTGTAGTGTTTTTAAGTATGTCCCAGATATTCGAAAGGGGTGAAGGGTTAAATTAAGCGTTGATGTAAGATATGATAAAAAATAAGGGTGAAGGTATTATAAGAGGACTTATTACACTGTTTGATAATATAATACACAATAAATTCGGCTCATCGATGTATAATAGATGTTAAAAAACTTTAATTAAAAATTACTTCTACTTGTAATATAAAGTAGAATTAATTTCCTATGGTTTCGAACAATAAAAATTGTTCATCATCAGGGAAATATTAAGATACAAAACCAACACGTTACAAAGTTTACATGATACAATGCTAAAAGCCTTCTAGTATTAAGTCATGTTATTTGGCTACTTTGCATTTACATGACTTTTAGTATTGTATCATGTAAACTTTTTAAGTTGTTGGTTTTGTCTCCTAATGTTTGCCTGATGATGAATAAGTTTTATTGTTCGAAACTGTAGGAAATTAATTCTACTTTATATTGTAAGTAGTATCTAATTATTAATTAAAGTTTATTAACATTTATTAGACACTGATGAGCCGAATTTATTGTGTTGTATAAGGCTGAAGGGTTAAAAAACACCCTGTAGGTATGTACGTATGTATATTGATGTAAGCATATAAAGAAGAAGCACAGATTTATGTAGCTGGATAATTAAGTATTAGGTATGCTGCATGAAAGAAATGTATAAATAAAAAAAAAAAATTAATCTTAACCAAGTAGCATGTAAACGGAATCTTGTGGGAGATTTTTATTTAATTTAGATGTTTATTCCTTTTGAAATACATTAAAACATGGAAGATAAATATTCTTAATTAGCTAGTTCTTTTAAATAATGAAAAATTAAAAAATATATATAAAGTATACTTTTTAAATTTGCAAATATTTGAAATTCTTAGAAAAAAGTCCCTTGAAAATTAACAAAAAGTTATTTGTTCAGAGATTTTGCAGAAGTTTTGTCTTAATCATTAAATAATTCATATACTCACATTACTTTGTTTAATAAATATTTGTGATAAATACTAAAAAAGGAGTAGCTTTATTTTACATATGAAATGCATAATTAAATATATAAACTCATTTATTGTGATTTTTTTAATACTTTTCATTGTTTGTCAATTAAATTATTTCTTCTTAAATTAGAATAGTTTTATTTATATTATCAAACTGTAAACAAATTTTTATAATGCATATATTTTGCTGATGCATTTTTTTTATAGCTTCCAAAGATAAAAACTAAAGTAAACATGTTTCATTAAATAATGTAATTTCATACACTTTAAAAAAATTGTATGATGAATAAATAACTCAAAATAAAAATAACGTTGATTAAAGAAGAATAATAAAAAACAGTACTGACTTTTTTGTATTTTTCAAGTTGAATACTTGCGTTCATTATCTTAATAGGCTCATTTTTCAGAGAATAATTTTTTATGAAAACAACAGATTTTTTTTTAATTCAAAAAATGAGAAGAAACAAAAATATTTATTCTCATTTAGGTTAAACATTAAATATCGCGATAAATACGAGATATTTACAATTTTTTCTAAGTATTTTGTTGTTTTCCCGTTTAAAATTTTTATAACTATTAATTGCTTTAAGTTTTTTACAAAAAAATAAGTAATTTATTATTATTATTTACTAAAAAATTCAAAAGATGAATGTTTGATTGTATTTTGTATCACTGGCATAAATTTAAAAAAAAAATAGTAAAAAGAAATAAGTAGTAAAAATAAGTTTTATATTCAGTTATATTCTAAATGTCCTTCGTTAAATGCTTATATATAAATGACAAAACTTAATTATTCCATTAATTACAGTACACCTCATAAACATAAAGAATGCAGATGTTTTTGAAGTTAGTTTTTATAATTCAATATAGGAAATTAAATTTTATATCTCATATTAAGAATAATAAAGTGAATATATTATTAAAGCTTAAATTTAAATTTAAAAAATCGACTAGAAAGATAAATACACTACTTAATAAATGTAAAGATGAATTTGAAATTTCTTCAAATGCAATTTTTTTTTTTTTTTTTTTTTTTTTTTTTTTTTTTTTTTTTTTTTTTTTTAACGCAGGAATACAAAAACAGAAATACGTTTTAAGTTACCCAAAGGAGCAAAGTTGTTTGACTTATTTTAGTTGTAAAGATGAGCGGAAAATTGAAATCTTTAAAGATGAGATATGTAAAGTACGTGAACATAAAGCTTAAGAATTTCTCAAGTATGTAAAAAGAAAAAAAATCTGGTAGAAGTAGAGTTGCAGTTCAGAAATTATATAAAATTAACCAATTTAAATTCAATAAAACGATCTGACAGACTGAAACAATTCAATCATTTTTACGTATCCGTTTGATAACATAAATCCGTAACTGAAATTAAAGAAAAATTACATGAATAAACGCGGGGGTCTGCAGAAGAAAGCGTAAAAAAAATTATAAGATGCTTTTTTATGGAACATAATCCATTGTTCTATAATAATATACATGCCTAAAACGCGAACACTCAAGGAATTCAACTCTTCAAGCGATAGAATTCATTAAAAAATTACACAGCTCATATACAAAATTTACACCAGAAAACTTCAATGATAGATTTCGTTTTATTTAAATACAGAATATTTGTCGTTTATCAAAGCAGTTCATCGTATCTCTTGATTTTTCTATGCTAATTTTTGGAGATTTTCTCTTTAATGATATTTTTATTATTTTTTTCTGTTCTTTTTGCTAATTTAAACTTATTTTTATATTTTTATATTTTTATTTTATTTTTCTATATTTACCTAAAAATTATTTAGGATTTTATTTAATAAAAAATTATGTATGGCTCTAGGCTTTTTGAACTGCTTTATCCTCTGGGCAATTTGACCAACACAATGCTCCGGAATTTCTCTGAAATTCCATTTTTCCTAACAAACTGAACTATGCTTCAAACAGGAGCATAGCGACTCCAGTAAGCACTTCTTAAGATCATGCATTGGTTCATTGGTTCAAACAAAGCAATTATAAGTATTTTAATTTTCTGGTATTAATTTGGAATATCCGAGTTAAATATATACTAAATTCGAAGTTAAAAAAGCCGTATGTTCGACAATTTTTAGAATTTCTTTTATATTTGTAGTTCTGCAATCTTTATATATTATGGCGATTTTTTCCATATGCCCTTGCTTGTCCCTTTTTTACTTTATAAATATAGAAAGCCACACAGTGTCATTTGAAAATTCATTAATTTTATATAAAGCAATAACTAGACGTTGGGAGCCGCCGTAATACTTACCCATCATGGATATGAAATATGTGTACTAGAAAATATGAAAATAAAACATGTGAAAACTATTTATAAAATGCATTGCAATTCCAAAAAAAAGTTTAAACATTTTAAATACATAGTAATGCGTTATTAGGGAATTGCGGGCACTACTATATTATCCCATCTACCCATTAGGACAAATAATATAAACCAGTCAAACTTTTCGTAAATTATCCAAATTGGTATATTTTTTTAATAACAAAATAACGAATAAATTAGTAAATGATTAATAATACTACAAATAAATCGTCGATGTAAAAATCACTCGATGATTTAACAAATACATCTAATGTGTTTAAAGTCAAGTGAAGTGACATTTACAGTAACATTATTGACATTAAATCTTATAGTTTGGCAATAGTTTTTTGATCGATGGGTTAATCAAGAGTATCCGAATTGCATAAAAGAAGCAACCTTATAACTCCAAAAATCATAATTATATTAACAAAGAGTTTGGTGCGTTGAATTAAGCGCCTCATTTCCAATTAAAATATATCTTTGAATTGAAATTCGAGACATGAAAAATTGAAGAAAGCGCAAAACATGATTACAAATACCTTGGCAACTAACTATTTGATTTACTACATTTTTCATGCAAAATTTCCTTTTTTTTAAATTTTCTTTTATATTTACTCTTTAAAATAGAAAAGAAATTATATACCTTTTAGTAGAACGAATATTTCGAGAGTCCGAAAAAAAATAGTTCCATATAATCGAAATTATTGATATTAAATTGCCTTCTTCTCATTCTTACATACTAAATACATATCAAATTTTAAATCTCTGTTTTCATGTGTTTTAGAAATAGAGCGTTTAGGGACATACAGACCGATAGATTTTTTTAAATGTATGTTTTTGGGAATCTTCATTGCCTAAAACCTGTAAATCCGTGATTTTTTTTTTTTTTCGATTTTCGTAACGATTGCGAGATTTACCCTACATTACGTATGATGGGTAGAAAGTAAAAAACAGATTCATTAATTAAATTTAGTATGCTTTAAATTGTGATTCAATATACCCCTTACGTGAGCTATTTTTTTTCTATTTTATTATGTGGCTAATAAGCTTTTTAAATTTGTATCACAAATTTGTATTATTAATAGCATAATAAATTTTTCTATCTAAAAGGAAAGTTTAAGTAAAATTGACGAATAACTTAAATTGTCTGTCCCTTTAAAGAAAAATCCCCCCCCCCCTTTAAGAAAAACGGCCTCCATGATTTTGAACATTTCATTTATATTCGCATTTATACAATATTTAACTATCAAAATTTTTTTTGTTTTCTAAAAATTTAAATTTTATCTGTAAAATTTCTATAAAAATATATAAATAAGTAGATAAAACTCAATACACAAATACTTTTGAAAACAACCCACTACAAATATTATATTTTTTTAATGCAAAATATGTCATAAAAATGTGATTCAACGTACTCTAGAATATTGTTTCGATTTTTCTTTTTTATGTCCCATAACTCTGTGTTTGTCTTTAATTTTATTTCTTACTTTATCTTATATATATGTACATATATATATATATATATATATATATATATAAAGGGGAGAAAAAAATTTAAGTTTTGCCATCATTACGGAAAAAAGTGTGATTAGCTATTAGCAAATAAATGTTAGAGCTGCTAAGAAATAAAAAAAGATTTGCCATAAAGTGATTTTTTATTAAATAATTGATAAGCTTTTATTAAGTTTTTTAATTAATATTAATTTTTATGCTATTATTTAAGAAAATTTTGCTATTCTACCTCAAGCAAAGACACTTAATAAACATACAACTAACAAACATAAAAAATACTTTTTTTAATAATGCAAGAGAAATGTCAAGATAGTTTTCAGCATTTCATGCATTACTTGTTATTATGTAACATTTCAACATTAGATTTTTTTTCAAGTCTAATTTCTCTACAAGTTTAATATAAAAATAAAATATCCAAGAATTGATGATGGTTAAAATTTCTTTATTTTAGATGAAACAAAATAAAAAATTAATAAATAAATAAGTAAATTGATTTTTTAATGAAAAAAATGGTCTTAAAATATTTGTTAATCCACTTTTTATAAAATTTTTATATTTTTGCTATATTACTTAGCATTAATTTAATTTAGGCAATTGATATATTTTTTACTGTTTAAGAAAATATAAATAATATGTGTTTTCGATAAAAAACAAATAAAAAAAGAAGCCTCGAAAACTGTCTACTAAAACAATTGGTGAATTTAATTGGATATTTTTTAAACCTGTAGTGGAGGTTTTGGTTTACGACATTACATAAGATAATGTTATTGCATAAACTTTTTAAAGCAGGATCAACATTTTCTCTGCAATATGTTTGTTTACTTAAAAAAAAAGACGAAAAATAATTTTGAGCTATTCTTTTTTTTATACTTTAGTTATAGAATATTAATTTTTTATAGCATTATCTTTTTTAAACTTATTATAAAAGCAAATTATTTTTTTAAATCTTGCTTAATGTAATATACGTCTAAGATTGTGCTTTAATGTACATTTTATCAGAGATATTTAATTATTATTATTTTTTTTCAATTTCCACATTAAAAAACCCAACTTTATTTTTATAAAATGTTTTATGATTTTTCTGCAGATAATCAAACAAGTTATGTTTTCTTATAATAATGAATAAAAATTTTTAAAGGATTTACAAAGCATAATCCTGTTGGAAACAAACAATAACTATATATCCTTTAGTAAAAACAAATGTTTTTTAAAAGTTGTTTTTTGAAAAAAGGACCTATAAAGCAACGTCTTTAAAAAAACTGAGTTTTAATTATATTACATGATCTGTAATTATTATTTAATACAAGAAAATTCCAATTAAAATGTTGTTTTTATGTTTATTACTTATAAAAGAAAAAAAACTGTTTCTTTCTTTTTTATATTTCCTTTAATTTCTCCGTTTATCAATATCGAATTTACTACTCGTTTAACATAAGAATAATATTATAATTACGTATTTTTGTTTCTCACAAAGTATGTAAATCAGAAATTAAAATCTTGGTTGTAAAATTAAATAATAATAATAATAATAATAATCACAATGAATATATTTCCTGGAATAATATTTACTCTTTAAAAAAATCATTTCGTATTACAATTTTTTATACTATCCGATATACTGTATCAATTTTCACAAATAATAAAAAATGAAATTAATTTCCTTTCATAAATGAAAAGTTAAACGTTATTAAAAATTTCAGCTCGTTTTATCATGTTAAGCCTTTTGTTTCAACAATTATAAGAAACAAAATTAGATTTTCCTTAAATTTCGAAAACTTTTTACTATGTGTCAACATTAAAGAAGACTTTATGTTCGACTTACAAACAGAGCTTTTAAACAGTCAATTATTACAATGAGTTTTATGTGCAATTATATTTTGCTTTCGTGTACGAAAGTATCTATCTTCGAGACTGTCCAATGGTTTGAGTACTGACTAAAATTGAACAAGATTCGGTTATCGAGAGAGCCGCAAAAAGACAATGGGGATCCTTTTAGTAATTTAATGAGAACCTCTAAGTATCATAATTATTGGACAATTTTCGTAATTTATAACTGATGCGGCTGTATAGTTGGATGGAGTTTTGTTTTGCTTTAGCTTTAAGTTGTGTAGTAACATTGACCAGCATGAACAATTTATGTGACACAAATTCAGATTTTTAATTTATCCTGACTTAAAAAGAAAAAAAAAGGCTTTATTTTATTGTTTTTATATTTTACGTATATATATATATATATATATATATATATATATACACAAAAATACACACGGTCCCTTTTCCATGGGAATTTGTACTGAGGATCTGTTTGAATTATGTCTGAAACTTGACTGATCAAAATATATCAGAATTCAGGATAATCCTCTTTTTTATTATTATGGATCCAGTTTACTTGTTCATTTTCAACATTTTATTAGTATTTTGTCCAACAATTTAGTGGTTTTTATCTAATATTTATTCAGTGCTCGGTTTCCCATTTTAGTAATTCTATGTCTAATATTTTATAAGTTTTAGGTTTCACATTTTACAAATTCTTTGTCTAATATTTTACAAGTCTTCGCTTTCACATTTTAAAATCTCTTAGTTCTACATTTTACGTGTTCATGCAATAACTAAAGCACCAATCTGCAAATGTTGAACAAGATGCTATAATAATAATTCAGATATGTAGCGCAAGCAGTGGATTAAAATCGTACCAAATTTTTAACAGTTTATATGGCGGTCTAGGTTAAAAAAATATTAATAATCGCCTATATGTGCTTTCATAACAATAAATTGTCTTGATCTATCATATTACCCGTTTATACTTTAATTGATGCACAAAATGTTTAAATAAACTTTCAACATGAAATGGTTGCTTGTGAGTAACACAAAAAATGGTCTAACCTTAAGCATCAAAATATAAAAGCGCAAAATGTAATGATCAAGAAAAAAAATCTAGCTATTTGCTTTTGGCATAAATAAATATTTATTACAATTAGTGGTTTAAGAAGTATCTATAAATGAATGCGCATGTAAACTTATCCTTTTTGGTTTATATTGCTATTAATAAATTTAATCGAAATCTGAAAAAAATAACTATTTATTCCGTTTGTGCCTCTTTAATTGCCAATGTAAGCTAATAATGGCAAGGGCTAATATTTTTTTCAATATTTTATTTAATTTTCGTAATTTTACTATTATTAATAATAAGTAACAACGTTTCACAAAATAAAATAAAATGCTAATTTAAAATCCAATTTATGCTATGTAATTTAAGAATTTCGGCTTTAAAATATTCTTTATATATTTGTATTATTTTCCTTCTGACAATTTTTTAGAGATTTTTTTCATAACAAGTAATGTGACTTTGCCAAATGACAATTCGAATAAAGTGTGTTTTCATTAAAAACCCATAAAAAATTAGAAAAAGTGACAAAAATATTGAAAAAAGTTAGAAAGCTTATTCAAACACGGAAATTGCACTTGACAAAAAGAGCGTTATAAGAATAGAAAATGGAATTGGTAATTTAAAGTAATGATTTAAGTATAAGCAAAGCTCTTCAAACGAGAGTGCGACTTTTGTCAATATTTGAAATTTTTCTTCTTTTGAGGGTAAACCGTTCTTGCAGAAAAGGAGTGACAAGAAAAATACTTTAAAACATTTTATTTTCTTTGATATATGGCATAATAGGATTGAAAAAAAAAAACGTTTTTACTTTGAAAAAAAAATGTATATATATATTTATAAACTCTTTTAACTGGTATGTAAATTATTGTTATTTAAAGATGTCTGAGCATAGAGAATATAAATTCGTGTTAATTAAGCAATTTTTAAGCCAAAATTGTTTAATTAACATGTGTTTCATCATATATAATATTTGACTTATTTAAAGAACTAAAAACTAAATTTAATTGAAAAAATGCAAATTGTTTCAAGCAAAAAATCCATTGATTAGAACTTTTAATAAATCTGTTAATTATTGAGTTATTGATTTGACAGGAATTGTTGAAAAAAAATACGACTTTGTTAAAATGATGTTTATTTCATTTTCTTTCATTTCATTTTCCTTCAATTGTGCATTTTCTTTAATTTCGTTTAATTGATTTATTTCTTGCAGTTTTAATAATAAATAATGAAATGAATAAAATTTCAAATTATAAATAATTATTAAATACACGTATATAGAAAGTCTGCTCTAAACAGTTTTTTATGTAAAAAAATCTTTCATTTTTCACAGTTGCGTTACATTTTCTTTTTATAACAGCCTATCACAGCTGAAACTAAAAAAAACGTATGCATAAAAATTGAATGAAAAAAGGAAAAAATGTGAGAAAAAAATGTTGAAAATGTAAAATTCGTATTCAAACACGGAAATTGCACTTGACAAAAAGAGCGTTATAAGAATAGAAAATGGAATTGGAAATTTAAATAATAATTTAAGTATAAGTAAGGCATTTCACTCGAGATTGCGACTTTTGTCAATATTTGATTTTTTTTTTCTTTTGAGGGTAAATCGTTCCAACAGAAGTAGAGTGACAAGACAAATACTTTAAAATACTTTGTTGACTTTGATATTTGGCATAACATGAATGGAATTCTAGAAAAAAACATTTTTACTTTGAAAAAAGAAATACATATTTATAAAGTGTTTCAAATTGGCATGTAAATTATTATTAGTTAAATATTTTTGAGCATAGTAAATACAAATGCGTACTAATCAAACAATTTCTGAGCTAAAAAATATATCATAATTTTTTTTTCAATTATTTAGAGAGTAAAAACTAAAAATAATTTAGACAATGGATATTGCTCCATGTGAGGAATAAATGAATTAGTAATTATAATAAATCTATTAATTATTGGGTTAATTATTAATTAATGTAAAACGAAATAATTGTAGAAAAACACGTGTTAATATAATTATCAGTATTTCAAAATTGGAAAAGTATGACTTTGTTCATGTCATTTTCTTTCATTTCATTCCTTTAATTTATTCATTTTCTTTCATTTATTTTATTTGATGTATATTCTGCAGTTTTTAATATTAAATAATGAAAGAATAAAAATATCAAATCTGAAATAATATTTAGGTATACGTGTTTAAAAAGTCTCCTCCAAACGATTCTTAATGAAATAAAATAATTTTTAAAAATATTCTTTTTACATAGTTGGTTTAAAATTTCACTTTAAAACAGCCCGTGTTACTTTCAAAAACACTGAAATGCCATAACTGAAATAAAAAATATATACATTAAAAATGAAAAAAGGAGAAAAAGGCGAGAAAAAAAGATTCAAAATGTAGAATGTTATTTGAAACACGGAATTTGCACCTGACAAAAATAGCGTTATAAGAATAGAAAATGGAATTGGAAATTTAAAGTAATGATTTAAGTACAAGTAAAGCTTTTGAAACGAGAATGCGACTTTTGTCAATATTTGAAATTTTCTTCGTTAGAGGAGAAATTGCTCTAGCAGAAATGGAATGATAAAGGAAATACTTTAAAATACTTTATTAACTTTGATGTATAGCATAACAGAAATAACACTTTAGAAAAACATTTTTACTTTCAAAGGGAAAATATATATTTGTAAACACTTTTGAATTTATGTGTAAAATAAGCGTATTTAAATATTTCCGAGCATAGTGAATATATCTAGTAAAAACAAATGTTTATTTATTAAGCTGTTTTTGATCTAAAGGAATATCTTAAAATACTTTTGATTTATATAGACTAAAAACTCGAAACAATTCAAAATATTGATATTGCTCCTTGTAGGGAATGAATAAATTAATAATTTTAATAAATATACTAATTATTGGGTACATTATTAGTTTATTTCAAACATGTTATTGTGGAAAAACAAATGTTAATACAATTTTCAATATTTAATTTACTTTTTGCAGGTTTCTTATTAAATAAAAACGTCACGAATGAGATAAAAGAAAAATTTCAAATCATAAATAATATTTATAGTGCAAAATACTTCTGAGAGGTAAAATACTTTAACATGCTTCATTATCTTTGATACTTAGCATTACAGGAATTGTATTCCAGAAAAACATGTATACTTTCAAAGGAAAAAAACATGTGTCTATAAACGCTTTTGAATAGAAGCATTAAATATTTATTTGCTCAATGAATACATATAGTGAATAAAAAATATATTAATTAAACGATTTCTGAGCTAAAAGAACTTTTGACTAATTTGGAGACTAAAAACTAAAAATAATTCAGAAGATGAATGAATTAGTAGTTTTAATGAATTTACTAACTATTGGCTATATTATTAGTTTTTTTTAACAAATTATTGTGGAAAAACGAATGTTAATAAAATTTTCAATAGTTCATTTACTTTTTACAGATTTCTTATAAAATAAAAATGGCACGAATGAGATAAAAGATAAATATCAAATCATAAATAATATTTATAATAGTATACGTGTTTAAAAAGACTGCTTCACAGGATTCTCTATAGAAATTGTTTGTTTTAACATTTTTCTCACTTGTATTACAATTTTGCTTCCATAAAAGTCTATGTCATTTTGATTACTCATAACTGAAATAAAGCATATGCTTTAAGAAAGATTAACAAAGTAGAAAAAGTGAGGGAAATATTTAAAATGTAGAAAGCTTATTCAAACACGGAAATTGCACTTGACAAAAAAGCATTATAATAATAGAAAATGAAATTGCAAATTTAAAGTAAAAGTTTTTAGGTAAGGCTTTTTAAAAGAAAGTGCGAGATTTGTCAATACTTGGAGTTTTTCTTCTTTTGAGGGTAAATCGTTGTAGCAGAAAAGGAACGACAAGTAAAATACTTAAAAATGCTTTATGAATTTTGATAAATAGCATAACAGGAATGACATTCTAGAAAAATATTTTTACTTTCAAAGTAAAATATATATATGTATAAGCGCCTTTGAATTGGTATTGCTAATGTAAAATATTCTTATTTAAATATTTCAGAGCATAGTGAATATATATATAGAGTGAATACAAATGTTGATTTATTAAACAGTTTTTATCCTAGAATATCATAATTTTTTTTACTTATTTAGAGGCAAAAAACTTAAAATAATTCAGAAAATGGATATTGCTCCATGTTGGAAATTCGAATGAATTAATAACTTCACCAAATCTACTAATTATTGGGTTAGTAATTAGTTTATTTGAAACGAAGTATTGTGAGAAACACCTAATACTATAATTTACAGTTTATCCATTTACTTTTCCAGTTTTATTATTAAATTAAAACGGTACGTATGAAATAAAATAAAAATGTCAAATCATAAATAATATTTATACTAGTAGACATGTTTAAAAAACTTGCTTCAAAGGATTCCATATGAAAAAGTTTTGCTTTTACACATTTTTTCAATTGTATTACAGCTTCCTTGTAACAGTCTATGTCATTTTGTATGCACATTATTGAAATAAAAAGCATATGCATTAAAAACTAATAAAAAAGAAGAAAAATTAAGGAAAAATATTTAAAATGCAGAAATCATCTTTTTCAAACACGCAAATTGCACTTGACAAAGGGAGCGTTATAAGAATATAAATAAGAATTGAAAATTTAAAGTAATGATTTTAGTATAGGTGAGTTTGCTCAAATGAGAGTGCGAGATTTGTCTATACTTGAATTTTTTCTTCTTTTGAGGGTAAATCGTTCTAGAATAAATGGAACTATAAGGGAAATACTTGAAAATGCTTTATTAACTTTGATACATAGAGTAACAGGAATTGCATTCAAGGAAAACTTTCTTACTTTCAAAGGAAAAGTATATATTTATAAACGCTTTTGAATAGACGAGTAAAATATTTTATGTAAATATTTACTTGCTTAATAAATACATATAGTGAATAAAAATGTTTATTAATTAAAAAAATTATGAACTAAAAGAATATTTTTATAAACTTCTGACTTATTTGACGACAAAAAAAAAAAAAAAAAAAAAAAAAAAAATCAGAAAATGGATATTGCTTTATGTGGGAAATTCTGGATTAATTAGTATTTCATTCAGATTTCATTCATTTAATAAATCTATTAATTGTTGTGTTAACTATTACTTTTTTTAAAACGAAGTATTGTGGAAATATGTGTTAATACAATTTTCAATATTTTGTTTTGTATTGTCAGTTTTATTATTAAATAAAAACGGCACGAATGAGATAAAAGAAAAAAATATCAAATCATAAATAATATTTATACTTGTAGATACGTTTAAAAATACTGCATTAAAAGATTCTATATAAAAAATGTTTAGTTGAACATTTTTTCCAGTCATATTACAATATATTTTTATAACAGCCTATATAACTTTGCCTACTTATTATTAAAATAAAAAGTATTGTATTAAAAAAACTAATAAAAAAGGAGAAAAGATGAGGAAAAATATTTAAAAATGCAGAAAGCTTATACAAACACGGACAATGCACTTGAGAAAAAGAGCGATATAAGAATAGAAAATAGAATTGGGAATTCAAAGTAATGATTTAAGTATAGGTGAAACTTTTCAAACGAGAGTGCGACTTTTGTCAATATTTGAAATTTTTCTCCTTTACAGGGTAAATCGTTCTAGCAGAAATGGAACGACAAGGAAAATACTTTAAAATGCTTTATTGACTTTGATATATTGCATAACAGAAAAGGCATTGTAGAAAACCATTTTTTACTTTCAAAGGAAAAATATATATTTATAAACGCTTTTGAATTGACATATAAAATTTTCTTATTTAAACTTTTCCGAGCATAGTGAATACATATAGTGATTATAAATACATAGTGAACACAAATGTGTCCTAATTAAATAGTTTTTAAGCTAAAAGAATGTCTTAAAAAACTTTTGAAGTATTTAGTAATTTTTGATAAATCTATTAACTATTCGGTTAATTATTAGTTTATTTAAAACGAAATATTGTGAAAAAACAAGTGTTAGTACAATTTTCAGTATTTCGTTTTGTATTTCCAGTTTTCTTATTAAATAAAAACGGCCCTAATGAGATAAAAGAAAAAAATATCCAATCACAAATAATATTTACACTTGTAAACCTGTTTTAAAAGCTTGCTTCAAGGCTTTCTATATAAAAAATGTTTCGTTTAACATTTTCAATATTGTATTACAATTTCCTTTTGTAACAGTCTTTGTGTCTTTGCCTGATCATTATTGAAATAAAAGCACATGCATTAAGAACGAATAAAAACCAAGAAAAAGTGAAGAAAAATATTTAAAAATGTGAAAAGTTTATTCAAACACTTAAACTGCACTTGACAAAAAGAGCTTTATAAGAACAGAAAATAGAATTGGAAATTTAAAGTAATGATTTAAATATAGATGAGGCTTTTCAAACGAGAGTGCGACTTTTGTCAATATTTTAAAGTTTTTTCCTTTTGAGGGTAAACCGTTCTAGCAGAAATAAAACGACAAGGAGCTTTAAAATGTTTTAAAATGCTTTATTGACTTTGATATATAGAATAACAGGAATGGCATTCTAAAAAACATGTTTTCTTTCAATGGAAAAATATATATTTATAAACACTTTTGAATTGACGTGTACAATATTCTGATTAAAATATTTCCGAACATAGTGAATACAAATGTTTATTAATGGAACAGTTTATGAGTTTAAATAATATAATAAACCTATTTTACTTATTTGGAGACAAAAAGAAAACTAATTCAGAAAATGGATATAAGCTCCATGTGGAAAATGAATGAATTAGTAAATATATGAATTATTGTGTTAGTTATTAGTTTATTTCAAACAAAGTATTTTGGAAAAACACGCATTAATACAGTTATCAATATTTCATTTAATTTTTGATGTTTTATTATTATATAAAAACGGCACGAATGCGATAAAAAAAAATATAAAATCATAAATTATATTTATAATAGTAGACATGTTTGAAAAGCTACTTCAAAAAATTCTATATGAAAAAATTTTCTTTTTAATATTTTTCCCAGTTGCATTACAATTTCCTTTCGTAATAGTCTGTGTAACTTTGCCTATTCGTTATTGAAATAAAAGGCATATGCATTAAAAACGAATAAAAAAAGAAAAAAGAGGAAAAATATTTAAAAATTCGGAAAGCTTATTCAAACACGAAATTGCACTTGACAAAATGAGCGTTATAAGAATGGAAAATAAGATTGGAAATTTCAAGTAATGATTTAAGTATAAAGAAAGCTTTTCAAACGAGAATGCGACTTTAGTCAATATTTGAATTTTTACTTCTTTTGAAGGTAAGCCGTTCTAGTAGAAACGGAGCGACAAGAGAAATATTTTAAAATATTTTACTGACTTTGATATATAACATAACAGAAATGGAACTCTAGAAAAACCGTTTGAATTTGAAAGAAAAAGTATGTATTTGTAAACTTTAATCTATAATTATATGCATGTAAAACATTATTTAGAGTTTTCTAATAATGAATATAAATGTATATTAATTAAATAGTTTTTGAGCTAAAATAGTGCTGTTACCGTTTTCGACTTATTTAGATGTATATCGGGAGGCGGCAGCACAGACAATCACCTCAACGTGTTCACGAATGGAAATCTAGCATTAGTTAAGTCTTGAGTCGCAAATTAAAACGCAGTCTATCAGCCCAGTCATATCTTGGTGGAAAGCACTTAAAAAACCAATTTTTGCGGTTGATTCATATGTTACCATTATGTTTTTCTGCTCCCAATCCTCCATTTTTTTCAAGGTTTTGGGTGCAGGAAAGCACAATTGCAAACTTACGCGTCAACGATTAAAATCGGGGTTTTAGGTGTTTTTCACCAAGATATGACTGAGGCCATAGATTGCGTTTTAATATGCGACTCAGAGTCATATATTACGCATATCATGGACTAAACATTAATATTCCTGGACCAATCATAAATGAATTTTTAAACTTCTAAACATCGCACATTTTCAATTTTTACACAACACTACAAAATAAATAAATAAATAAATAAATAAAACATAAAAGTTAAAGTAAATAAATAAATAAATAAAACATAAACGTTAAAGTAAATAAATAAATGAATAAATAAATAATCTGATAAATTTACGTATGAAACTGCTGGCAGAAATTTTATCCGCAGTTTTTGCCGTAAAAAGAGCAGTAAAATTAGACGCAAATTTTTTATTGCATCTAATTTTGCTGCACTTTTTACGGGAAAAACTGCTGGCAACATTGCTGCCACCAGTTTTTGCCGTAAATTTAACGGCGTTTTTTATAGTGAATAGTATATAGAAAAACAAATGGACTTTATAATGCAATTTCTTTGAAAGCTGTATCTTAATTTGTTTTGGAGTTATTATTCTTATTATTATTGTAATTTTAAATACATTATTATCATTGTTGTAACAGAATTATTGCATTTCTGGAAATTGAACATAGACCAATCAGAGAACGAATAAAATAACGACATCACAAGGATTCAGATATCTCTAGACCGAGAGCAATTACTATTTTCCAAATGGTTAAAAAATATATGATAAAAATTAAAAATGATATGATAAAGATATAATGATATGGTAAAAAATATATAATGATAACAAGTGAGATAAAATATTCAAAAAAGTAGAAAGCTTATTCAAGCACGGAAATTGCATTTGACAAAAAGTGCGTTATAAGAATAGAAAATGTTACTGAAAATTTAAAATAATGATTTAAGTTAGAACACGGCTTTTCAAAAGAGAATATAACTTTTGTCAATATTTGACAATATTTTCCCCTCGAACGTAAGTTGTTCTAGCAGAAATTGAAAGACATGAGAAAAACTTTAAAATAGTTCATAGACTTTGATATATAGAAAAGCATGAAAGGAGATTTAAGAATAGTTTCTCACTTTAAAATAAACCTGTGCAAGCAACGTAAGAATTTCAAGAACGAAACAATTATTATTTAAAGGATTCCAAATCAGAGAACAGTCCATAATTTAATTTTTTCTTATAAAATGCTAGAATAAAATAATCATATAAAATCATCCTTTTTTATTTGTATAAACGCTACTATATAGATGTTGAATTTAATTGTATAAAAAGGATTTACAATGTCATTTGTGCACACTGTTAATTTTTTTTTTCAATTTTTTCACTTATACACATATTATTTTGGGGTCCTCATATGTTCTAAAATAATCGACCTTCACAAGTTTCTTCTTATGAAAAAAAAAAATGTATTTCTTATTTACTTTTCTCTTTCACAACAACGATGTCGGTTGTATTTTATGACATTCTACTTAACTTTACCCCCCCCCCTCCCTCCCAAAAAATATTCATAAAAAAAATTCTAAAAATAGAAAAGAAACTTACTCAAGTACGGAAATTGCACTTTACAAAAAAGAGTGTTAAAAGAATAGAAAACAAAAATAAAAAATTAAAATAGTGATTTAAATATAGACAGAGTTTTCAAACGTAAATAGGACTTTTGTCAATATTTAGAATTTTTCTTCTTTTGATGGTAAACCGTTCTAGCAGAAATGGAACGACAGGAGACATATTTTGAAACATTTTATTGACTTTGATGCATATGCTAGAAAAAGGATATCATTCTAGAAATACTTTTACTTCTGGAAAGAAAAAAGTCTAAAAAATATAGCACTTCTAAACTGACAAGTAAAGCATTGTTGTTATAATAATTCTAGAATTGACATAAAAATGAATGATTTACATTTAAAAATACACTACAAATCTATGAAACACTTTAGCAGCACTTTTTACTAACATCGTTTTTGATTGCCTTGTGAATGTGTTGCGAATATGTGGTGCCAGAAAATAAGATAGTGCAAAAAGTGTCGTGAAAAATTACATAATTTTTCCAGAAATGCAGTTATTGATATTTATTGCTAAAATTAGTCAACACACTTCATAATATCCCGAAATTCTTTTTCTATAAAGCAAACCGTCTTTTTTCCTTTTTAAAAATCTGTAAGGTGTCATTTTAAAAATTGTGTATTGTTAAAAGTACCATGTAAAAAATGTTTTAAAAGCGTTTTAAATGTGCTGTTTTATAGTGTTCTAAATTGTGTGTTATTATGTTGGGGAAAAAGTGTTATGCAGCACAACCTTGTTGTAAGAAAATATTTTCATAAACATTATTTACAACACTACTTCAACACAATTAACAACACTATTTTTGTAACATTTTTATAGATAGCAACATATTAAGGACATCATCACAGCATAAAAAATTCACATTTCTATATAGCAACACTATTAAGAGCACAATCACAACACAAAAAATATTTCGTGTGTAATATTTTCTAATTCACAATATTTAGTGTGTAGTAAATTTGGCGAAGAAAAGTGTTCTAGAGTGCGTATATTTTTGTTGAGAATTTTTAATGTAATTAAATATCATACGAATTCCTCCATTCTAAAAACAGTTTCCAAACAAAAGTTATTCATGGGCAGACCAAAAAATAATAACTTAATCATATAACTGTAAATGATGCCTTTGCGCATACTCCTTTCATCAGAGGAAATTTTTTTGTTTAATTTCGATACTCATCTAAAATTCTGTAAAATTCAAACGTGCATCTAAACGTCTAAACTTCTTCATATTTTCGTATTATTTTACGCGCTCTACAATTCAATAACAGTTTCCAACAGCAATATTATTTGACTATGCGGTCACCTTAAATCTTTTCTGTTCATAAACAACCATTTAATAGTTACAGTTTAGCAAAGTATAGCCATAAAATTTGACAGGTTTGTGTGATAAACTTATGTAAAAAATTTTGACTTATTTAATTTATTGAATAAATTTGCTAAAAGATATCCTGAATCGTTTATACATTTAACAGATTTTAGAATGTACAAATTTTTTATATTTTCTGCAGCTTATACAAGAAGTTCTATTTTATAAGCCATTACACACACACACACACACACACAAATGAACATTTGGAGAAAATGGATTAAAAATACATTTTTCAGTGTTTCACACCGTATTGATTTTGCTAAGAATTCTGTTATAATTCTGTAATAACAACTGTTTTTTATTTATTACTCGTCAAATTGTTAATTTTGGTCAAATGCCAGCGAGAACCGTGATTATCGAACTAAAATGTATATCCTCATGTCATATCTCATATACATACACTGTGAAGCCAGCGAGAATCCTGATTATTAAACTACAATATATATTATCATCTCATATCTCATATCAGTGTACTGTGAATGCTCTAATGTCTGTTGCTGTCTAACGTTTTGTGCACATACGTAGTATGAAATATGATAGATGTTTTATAATAAAAAATGTATTTCAGATACCAGAATACATACATAAATTTATAATACTTCTTAAATAAGACAAACTATTAAGAGTATATTACTAACACTAGTCACGCGATAAAAGCCGAACGCTAATGATAAGTCTATGAGCGCAATCTTTTCAAATATCTCGCTGAAATTTCAATACTTTTACATGATTTTTTTAGACAAGATAGCTGAGGACGATCACAAACTGGCCTAGTTTCAGTTTTGGTTTTAGATTTTCTTTAAAAAATTACTTTAACTTTCGAAACCGGTTTAAACCGGTTCTGAAAATGAAACTATCTTAATATAAAAAAAAAATTTTAAGCAAAATCGAAAAAGTAAACACTAGGCCGGTTGTGGATCGTCTTCAGCTATCTTGTGCAAAAAAATTATATAAAAATATTAAAAGTTCAGCTAGATATTTGAAAAGATTGCGCCCATAGACTTATCATTAGCGTTCGACTTTTACTGCGTGACTAGTGTGTGTCTCTTAACGTTAATAATAAATCAACATTTAAATGAATTTAACTTTAAAGTATTTTCAATTTTACAATGTTATTTTTTGTCATTTTCTCTCATCATTTTTTTTAATAACAGTAATGTTTCCTCGCTCCTCTCCTAAGTTATAGCAAAAATATTAGAAGTATGTTTATTTACTATTCTTTAGAGAAATCATTTTACGTATTCCTTCTAATTTTGCATACTAATCTAAGAATCTACAGATAAGCATTTTGGCAATCTTTTTGACCGTGATGGTACTTAAAATAAATATGCTTTTTTCTCAGGCGATTAAATCTTTCAGATAACTATATATATATCTCCAAAAATGCATTTAATATATAAAGATGTTTGTTTAATCTCAAATGATAAAAGCGTGTGCATTCGTAACAAGCTTTCCATTTTTATATGTATTATTTTGTTGTTATCTCTGTGTTGTTTACTATAATTATATTTATGCATTATATTTCCTTCTTTTTTAACTCAAAAAGAAAAAAATACAGAAAAGAAACAGCTGTAATCAAGTTAATTGCAGAATTTGTAAAATAAATTCTATTGTTTTTTTTCCTACTTTGGATGATTTATTATGAGTCTAGAGAAACTTTTTGACCAACATTTATCTCTTTATTTCAGAGATTAAGTATAATTGTTTTATTTCCGACAGTTACATCTTATTTAAATGATTATATGTGTCTCTCTTGAAATACTTTGAATCTAAGAAATAATATTTGTATTAATATGAAAGCATTAAAGCGCAGCTAATTATAATTTTATTTTCCATGAATATGCGTACATTTTACACTATTACCACTTATTGTTATCACTGTTACATTTTTATGCATATGTTTCTATTGCATTTTCTTTCTATATTATTATAAAATATTAAAAAGGAAATTTACATTGTTTTATATGTTTTTGAACAGATATTTTTGTGAACAGTTTTGTGTTTACAGAACATTTTTGTGATATAGAAAAAGTGTTTTCATCCGACTTAAAGGAAAGGATGAGTATCTGAAGCTATAAACCGAAACATGTTTTTTACAAATTATTTAAGCTTTCGTATTTTTTAAGTTATTTACTGTTAATATATCATTTCATTTACAATAGAGGTTATAAACATATATATTCCAAGACATTTACATCGTTTTCAAATATTTTTACGTGATTACTGTTTAAATACTTTTTAGAAAAGGCTAACGATTTCCTTAAATGGAGGATTAATCCAAAACACTTCTTATTTTTTTTTTCGGTTAATGTAAATTTAGCTAAGTTTTGTTATTTGCTATTGCATATGCTAATATATTTTAACTTTATATTTATTCCATAATACTATTCTCTTTTCGACGAAAATCAAAAATCAAATGCATATATATATATATAGCCGAGCCCCCGATGTATAAATATGTCACCCCCTTCCGATGGCCTAAGTTTAATAGTAATTATAAACACTTACTAAAATTATTATTTTAGTTGACTCAGATCATACATTTTTGTTTCAAACCCATAAATTGTTATCTTCATCTCTGCTAGACTATATATTATTCTTACATTGCACTGTAAATGAATTTTAAAAAGTCATTAAAAAATAATAAACCATTAATATTTAACATTTAATAAATACAGCTCCAAGCAACAAAAATAAATACCATTGCAATTTTGAAATTTCGATTTGAACAAGGTCAAAATGTGAAGATAAGTTATCAATGACATATATTTTTACTTTAAAATTTCAGGCATCCAACATTAAATATAAGTATAAGAAAAAATCATTAAAAATGTGTAGTGTAGGGTTCAAAATATATTTCGTTAGATCATTTAAATACTAAAGTATAAGAATAACTTCAACTCTATTATGACCTAGTACGTGTCAATGTTTCATTTGTGGGTGTTTTTGTGTTCATAATCATATTATATATTTCTTTCCTATTATTGTGGGAAAATAACACGTCTAAATATAATTTAACCTGAATTATTTTTAAAGCGAGTGTCTGAGATTATTTTCAGCTTTAGATATTGTGCATACATAAATTTTCAGTGTCCATTAAATCATGTTCAGTTGATTTATGAGCATGTTCTACAATCAATCAAAAAATGCTGGAATCTCAAACGAATAATGCATTAGCATTTGTTGTACTTATTTTATTGACATTACATGGAGTCTGAAGATTGTGTTAAAGAAAAATTTTGACAGAAACATGAAAAAAAAAACAATAAAGATGACATACATAATTTTAAATACTTGAAAAAACATAAAACTCAAATCGATTTCTGAGTGAAATGACACTTTTCACCTCGTGTTGAAATTATTAAAAATAAAACTATTTACTAAAATGTTGCAATACAATATTATTAAAATTTTCCAGTTACAAGATTAACTGGTCTTTAAAACTTAAAAAACAATATATATTAAAAATCATTTACAAAAACAGGTAAGGCTCTGCGATCTTTCAGTCGCTGCCGCGATCATTCTCAAAGGACACAGCAAAGATCTCAGGAGTCTTTCCTGTTTTTACAAATGATTTTTAAAATTTTTGGGTTTTTAAGTTTTAAAGACCAGTTAATCTTCTAACCGGAAATTTTTAATAAAATCGTATTGTATCTTTTTATTAAATAGTTTTATTTTTACTTTTAGTAATAAATTTAACATGTTTAATTTTTAACATACTTTTGACAAAAAAAAAAAAAAAAAAAAAAAAAAAAAAAAAAAAATCAATATTGTTTGAATCTTGAAATAAACTGATTCATGAAGTATTCTTATCTTGCTTCTGATGATTACCTCTCCAACAAATATACAAATTATGGACAAATTAGCCCATGTTAGCCGTGATCTAAAGTGCTTGATAGTGGGAGAAAAAATTACACTTAAATTTGCGCTACCCATTATGTATTTCTACTTCCACTTTCACTTCTAGAATTCTTTTTTTTTGATATAGAACGCAACAAAATGTAATTTTAAAAAACTTTTGTTATGATCAAAAGAAATGCAATTTATTTTTAATTCAGAAAAAATCAATGTGGAACATTGATCTAGTATTGTGATTAATGCATAAATATTATATAAGATGCTGTACATAGTTTATTTTAATTAAATGTTATGAATAAAGATTATTTGATTCTATATTTATTGACTTTCAATTTACATTTATTAGTTACGTCTACGTCAGATTATATCTGCTTTTTTGTCAGATTATGTTTTGATATTTGATTCAAGATTCGAATATTTGAGATAGTATTTTTATTTTTATGATAGAAACCTACAATCAGTAACCGTAAATTTTCCAGTATTAAAAAAAAAAAATCAATCAATTGGTTTTTAACGAGGCCACATAAAACTTGTCGTAAATACATTTTCTTGTTCCTCTATATTACGTTTTTTATATTCAAATGTTTATTTCTAAAGGGTTAAAATAAAATAATCTTTTTATATTTGATGCTTGTTTATTAAGCTTTATTATGAGTTAATCAACTAACTAACTTGGATTTTATTATTGATATTAAGTAGACAAAAATATTGTTAAACATAAAACTTTTTCAAATGACTGTATACATATATATATATTAAACTATTAACTGTAAAACAACATGTATGGATATAATATAAAATTACCACGCTGAAACATGGAAGAAAATTTAATTGAATATAATGGAAATTTAAAGAACCAAAGCAGAATTGTCAAGCCCACAAATACTTCGAAACTGTTTGTGGTTTCTGTGATTTCATCTTCATAATTGCCATCAAAAAGCAAAATTATACGAATTTGGGCTACTAGCACATATAAAACCAAAATAAAATGGAGAAAAACATTAAACATAAATCGTAATAACATAATTAAAGTGGATAGAAAAGGGAGAAACGTACCTTACACTATATTGCCCCTAAAAAAGTGTAGTTAACTATTAAAAATTTATTTATTTTGGCAATGCTAACATAAATTTAATATCTTAATATAAGATAAAAAAAGGAATAAGATAGATAATTAATGTATGCATTTTATACACTTAGAAATATAATTTTTGGTATTGTCCAAATTGTTTAAATTTTGATTCAAATTAATCTTTAACTTTAATTAGATTCAATTTAATCCTTAACCCCTTGAGGGGCAGTGGTTTCATTGATATACCACTTAATTTTAATTCCCAAACGCCACATTCGCACCAGAATTTTGTTAAAGAAAATTACGGTTTATTGAATGCGTGAAGTATAGCGTTTTCCTATTTACAAATAAAGTTGTTTTAAAACTCCGGTGTCAGGCATTAATTTCAATACGTAAGCAATGTATTTGCCCTGCCCCGCAAAGGGTTAACATTAATTATTAAATTATATTAATAGATTTAATTAATATAACCATACAATTATTCATGCAGATGTGTTAATTCAACTTCCAGTATAAAATGTATTGCAGTTTAGCAGATGCCTCTTCCCCCTCCTTTTTTTTAATTTAACCATTGCTTATAATCCAGACAACACCACCCTTCTCCTTACTCTAACATCTACTCATCTAGTCATTCTGTTATATATATTTTTTTTATAATATATACATATAGTTGCATGATTATTTCACTTTGAATAGTAAAATTCTTTCTGAAACATTAATTTTTATTATGGGTATCTTATATGTTATTTAAAATATATGATTAATTAGCTAAATGTTTTGAAATGTTAGCAAACTTCTTAATTTTTATGCGCTAAGTTTATTGCTGCATTTGCGCATTTTCCTAATCTATCATCATTTTGATTTCTACTTATCTAGCCATTTCATGCTTTTCTATAAGAATTTCCTTTTGATGCTGCAAGTTTATTTCTCCGCTAGGTTCTAATTATGGTCCAATTTAAATGGCATTAAATAGTATCCAATTTTAATTAAGTAAAATAGATTTGAAGTGTTGTCCATGATTTCAATTTTGCTGTTCTTTTTGTTAATATGTACTGCTTGTATCAGGATTGATACTAATTTGTGAATTGTATTCGAGATGGATGTCGATTTGTAGTATTATATTTGCATGGTTATATATATATATATATATATATATATATATCCATGAATACCAATCCCAACATTTTTAAATTGTATAAAAAAATGCAAGAAACTTTCAAAGCGTATTTAAGCGTTATTAGCAAGTTTTTTTAAATTAAAAAAAATCTGGTCTATGAAAAAGATTGACAAAATACACGAGCATTTTTAGCATGTTTTAAGTATATATGTATGGTATATTTTCATGGTATGGTATATTTTTAGTTTATACAAATATTTTATTTCTCTTATGAGCATTCTCTTACTTGTACCTACTCCTTTTGCTTCATTATAATTCAATGGCTTACTTATCTTATTTATCCTTTATCATCAATATATATATATATAAAATTGAAATCATAAAATCTGATTCAAATGACTGTGTATTTCTTCCATACAATACTTCCATTATAAAAAATAATAAGTAAAAAAAAATGTTTCTATATCAAAAGAATAATGCATGAACATTCGTTGTATGTTTTTTACTGAGATTATATGGAGATTGAAGATTATGCCAAAGAAATAGATTGACTCAAACATAAAAATTGCACTCAAGTAGAAGAATGTGAGAAGAATAGAGAAAAGGGACTACAGACTAAAGTAGCGATTTAAGTTTCAGCACGTTTCACTCTAGAATGTAAGTACACCGTTTTTCAATATTTGCCACCTCTTCTTTGGTGACAAGTTTTATAGAGGAGGAAGAAATAAAGCGTGGAAATGTCATAAGTCGAGGAGCTTTCAGAATCATTGTTTTGTTTAAACACTGGAAATAACGCACGAGTTACAAAAGGATAGGTTAAATTTCTTATTTTGCTTAGAATTATTATATATTTTTTAATCATTATAAATAAACATTTGGCTCTAAATGCTTAGGTCTTTATGCAACGAACGTAAAAAAATATTTTCAAAAATATTATATAGATAATAAATTGTGAATTAAAATAACAACATTAACATTGAAATATTAACCTATTGCGGTTTAACAACTCAGATTTGAAAAGTGTTGATTGAGATGTTAGATTCATAGATCATCGGAAGAAATGCTAAATTCTCAGATCACCAATTGTCAGATTTCATCATTTTAAGCTTGTATAAAATAATTAAAAATTTCGAAAGTAAAACTAAAATAATTACTGACGAAAAAGTACATTTTTATGTTTAGAATGAACAGAAGTTGACATACTTTTCATAAATATTGCCCATTTTCTAATGGAAGATTTTAAATTATACAAAATTACTTTAAAAAATCTACTTTCGGACTTCTCCAGCTTTTTTAATTTGGCAAAATTTACGAAGTTAATTTTTGCAATATCGACGTGATGCTTTTCAAATGATAAACTAAACTTTGTTATGGGAAATTAACTCAATATAATCGTCTGTTGAGAATTCCAATGACCAATTTGTAGTAACTAGTGTGTTGGGAAATAGGATTGAAGATTATGCCAAAGAAATATCTTGACACAAACATAAAAATTGTACTCAAGTAAAAGAATGTGAGAAGAATAGAGACAAGGGACTACAGACTAAAGTGGCGATTTAAGTTTCAGCACGTTTTACTCTAGAATGTAAGTACACCGTTTTTCAATATTTGCCACCTCTTCTTTGGTGACAAGTTTTATAGAGGAGGAAGAAATAAAGCGTTGAAATGTCATAAGTCGAGGAGCTTTCAGAATCATTGTTTTGCTTGAACACTGGAAATAACGCACGGGTTATAAAAGAATAGGCTAAACTTCTTATTTTGATTAAAATGAGAAGTCACTTTTATGCACTCAGATTCGGATTCTCATTTTTTTTATTTTTAATTATAAATAAACATTTGATTTTTAAATGTTTAGGTCTTTATTCGACGACTGTAAAAAAATATTCTAGAAAATGTTATACAGATAATAACTCGGGAACTCGAATAACAACAGTTAAGAATGAAATTTAAAAAATGATTTTTGAAATGTTACGATTATCGTTTTATATGAGAGGAGTAAACGCAGCGAAATTTCCTACTTAACCCCTTGGGGACGAGTGACCGATATACGAGCCGCATTAAGTGCCCAGAATTCTTGTTTATTCTCACCGGTATAATTTCACTTTTAAATTTGACTTATATAATAACAGCATTTCTTCCTCCTTCGATTCATTGTATTACCAATTTCTGCTTTTAAAAATCGGTGATAAAAGATTAAAAAATTAAAAAAAAAAGCTCCCATCGCGAAAGGGTAATAATTTTCAAATTGACAAAAATTAACAGAAGTTTGACCGTGGATTTGGAATCCTTAACTAATTCCAGTATCCTTATTTATTTTACTCTTAATTTGAAACAATAATTTTGGCTGTACATTTTTTTTGTGCATGCTGTCGATATCCATAATGATTTTGTTTCGAAATAATAGTATACTAAAAAGACGAACTTAAAACTAAAAAATGATTCAAAAAATCATCTTTTCTTTTTTTCAATTTAAAAAAAAAATAAAAGAAAAATGAAGGTATATACATATATGAAGAGGCAACCTTTTCTTCTGGTTGACCGATAGTTAATTTTTAAATCGTAAGTTTTATAACTTTAGCAGCAATTGCAAAAATTCTTCAAATGTTGATTTTCATTATAAGAAGAATTTTTCTCATAAAAATAGTTATTTTTAAAAAGTGTCAAAATGTAAACTTCTACTATAATTCATTACACTATATTTAAATTCAATACCGATTTTCACCGGGGATTAGTGTACCGAAAAATAGGAGCTCTGATGCATATTATTGTCTGCTGTATTTCATTATTGCAAAAACACATAGGCAGTTTCCCCCCAAATAAATTTCATTCTATCCTTAATAATAGATTTACTAGAATTTTACGAAAAAAAAGTAGTTGTATAAGCAAATAACTTATTCCCTGGTGTCAGTAAACTATAATTTGTCATTAAAAGTACAATTCAAAGTGATTCATAATCTTTTTTAATTTCTCCAAAAATCATAAAAAAATTCTCTGTTCTTGAAAACACTCTAAAAATTCATAAAATCTATATAACTTGTTAATAATCTATAAGATATCCCTCACTCTTCAGTACTTAAATCTCACTCTTCAGTACATAAATTTGAAGAAATCCAAAAAGATAATCTTGAGAAATTTATCACATATAATTGTGATGCATGTGAATTGTGTTTTAATGACACATGTTTATTACAACATGAAAGTACTTATTTGCTTATAAAATGAAGCAGACACGTTTTTCCGTAAAATGACTTTTTTTTTTTTTTTTTTCAAGAATAGAATTCGAATTCTTTTTTTAACAATTTTTTCAATAATCGAATCTTACAGAAACAGAGATAGATGAGTCCCAAGTACAATAATGAATGGTGAGAATCGATAGTGGATTTAAATGTAATAGTGTAAATGCAAACAGCAACCAAATAACTTTTGTTTACTGAATTTATGAGAATGTCAATTTTTATATGGTCAGCTGATCCGACAATTTATCTTTACACATTATTCTTATCAAGTTCTAATAAATAATTACAAAAAAACTTTAAATCTGTGATTAAAATATATCGATTTAAAATAATTTCAATTTTATATATTTTCGGCTTTTCTTGGCTCTAAAAACTGAAAAAAAAATTAGAAATTACTGGAGATTTCTTAAAATTTGTAGATAAGTTTAATATTAATTTTTTATAGTTTTATCTTTAAGCAAACATTAAGTATTTATAGTAGAAGAAAACTTTATTAGGAGCTTTAAAAAAATTATATCATGATTTTTTACTGTTCAATGTATTAGAAAAATAAAAAAGATTTTTAAAATGTAGCTCACTAGACTCGGGATACATTTAATAAGTACTTCATAAAATAAGTAGTATAGATTAATGAACCTTAAGATGAAATAAATGTCTATAATTTGAAAAAAAAACTATTTTTATATATTTTTTTTATTAGATAATAAGATTTTTTTTATAATTTAACAACAAAATTTATTATAATAAATTTTTAACAGCATAATTCCATTCTTACAAATCGAAAATGACTATTTCATAATGTGTCTTTGCTATAGCCGCTAAAGAGTGAAAAATGCACACGTAATTAAATCACAAACAGCTATTTCTATCAAACAAATACAAAGATACCCCAAGTTTAAAGGGACCAAATATCATTTTCCATAACGCAAGTTATTGAATTTAGAAAAATCATTTAATAAATATTCAGTGCCATGAATTAGATAATTACTTTTTAATCAGTTTGTTGAAAATTAAAGACAAATCATAAGTTATTAAGTCTATATAACGTCGTTTTAAAATGCATCATGGGTTCTGATTTTCTATATTTCCAACGATTTTTGTTTATTAGTTAAACAGACATTGTTAAATTTAGATGTATGCATTAATTAATTATATTGACAATAATTAATATTCAAATAATGAAAAAGATGTGGAGTGAAATCGGACCTTCATTTGAAATCTACATAATACTTAACATTATTACTGATTTTAAAATATTAATGTAAGATTCCCAAACGACTATATTCCTTTCTTTTAGTATGTGACAAAATTTATTTTAGACATATTGAGAATTTAAGCAAAAATTTAAACGCATGGGGCATTTTAAAAATTAATAGACGGGAAAAAGTTTTGTGAAAAATGTATTTGACAATATGTCAATAAATTACGATATTTTATTTTCATTACTTTCTTTCACGAAATATCAAAACACAATTTATGCCAAAATTATATAAGTGTATTACTATTTTTTTAAAATAAAAATTTATAACACTTAAAAAACAACAACAAAACACGTATTTTCAGTCGCTTTCATCCGAATTCTTGCATTTTTTTTTATTAAAAAGATCTATTTAAAATTACAGATTTACTTTTATTCATAGCACAAAATGTTACATTTAATGTTAAAATCTAGCTAATTACATTATTCAAATAAATTTCCGGTCCCAAGTAAGTTTTTTTTTCAAAAAAGAAAATAACTCCATATATTAGCATGCAATATATAAAGTGTATATTTTCATACATACCCTTTGATTATCCCATTTAGAACAAGAGAAGATATGCAGAAATTTAGATATATAGACAAGCCTAAGAAGAACACAGCTTAACCATTAAAAAAATCTGTAAAGGAAAATGCTACACGTCCCATCTCAACATCAGGAAAATAAAAATCAATATGTTTGAGAAAATCCGAAATAGCAATTCCCTGCACTTTTTGTCCTTAATCAACCAATCAAAAACATCGTTATTAAGGAACATAATTGTAAGCGAACATTGAAAAGAACGTAATTGTAGGAAGGGTTAGTGATATCCAATAGAAGTGCAAATTATAGAAAAAAAAAAGAAAGCGAGCTGCTATTTCAGTTTTCTTTGCTAAGGAAAAAAAAAGGTTATTTCGTGATAAGATGAATTAAACAAGTATTTAAGTATAAAGTATATCTTTTAAATGAATGATCATTAAAATATAAATGGCTGATTATAACGTATAAAAAATACATATAAATAATCGAAATCAACATCTTTCGTTGATAAGAGATAATTATAATTTTTTTTTAATTTTTTAAGTGGATGAATAAATTATTGTAAATATGAAGGTAAATAAGTAAATCAAGTCTGACGATTTAAAAATGGCTTTTCATTATATTAGTAAAGAATAATACTTTGAGTTTAAGAACTGTGTTTTTATGTTTGAAATTTGTATTGCTATTAACCCTTTGGCTACGACTGGTGTGATACATGACCATTTTTTTTCATTGTCTTCGTACCATTTTGGACAAATAATTTCTACCGCTAATTATGCTAGTATAGTTTCGAGAAAAAGCTTCCACGGAGATTTTTTTATCAATTGAGCAAAATTGTATATAAAAACAGTCAGCAGCCCGGGATAGTAAGCAAAGTGTTAAATTCCCCCCTCCCTCCTAAAAAAAACTCGCCTAAGTTAGAATGGATTTTGTTAAAGAAAATTTACAGTTGATCATACTTAATAAATCATAATATAGCCATTGTGCACGATATTTCAACTTAATATAGGTATAATTTTTAAGTATTTTTTAAATGTTTTATACGCAATTTTTGTTGTCTTATTGCACATTAAAGGAAAAAGAGGATCAAGGATTCCTTTTTGGCTCCTGATTAGATCAAAAGTTTTTTTCTTTTTTTTCTCCAAGATATTTAGTTTAATATAATTTCATATCTATATTAATATAATTCAAAATCTACCTGACTGATTTTGTTTTGTTTAGTTTTATTTCAATATTCCTACTCCAAATCTATGTGTCATGAAATATCGGGAACATAGGTTTATTTAGAAAAAAATAATTCATTTTATTTATATCAAATTGGCCTTTCTTCACGTGGATCTCTGATACATCATATGCATTCTCCAAATGTTAATACATGAACAATGAAGTAAAACAGATGTACAGACTAAATTAATGTTATGAACGCTTAATATAGAAAGACAAAATAAATTTCTGCTATTGAAATGCATTAAAATTTAAAGATTAAACACAAATTTCTCGTGTAATGCATTTACGTTACATTAAACAAAAATAAAAAGGAAAAAAGAAAGAAAGAAAATCAGCCTCAGATGCACTAAATGTAAAAACCATATTACATAAAACTATGAACTTTAGGGGATCTACATTTTAGGGGATTTTCCCCCAATCAAGATATCAACAGAAATGCTTTGTAACAAAATACTGGTGCCAAAGAATTTCCTGTTCTGGAAATTCCCTAATACGTGGTAACCCTGTTAAAGAAATCAAAATATCTTAGAAACGTAGACTCAGTTTCTTACCTTATTGAAAAAACAATACCTATATATACACGTCTAATTTATACAGAAAATATCATGATTCATTCTCTTACAATATAGTAAAAATATCTTACCTGCATAGAAAATCTCCTTTGAACATTTACAGCCCATAAATTTCTCGATTCAAATTTATTTTTAAATTTTTACTTTTAACCAAATATGTGAACTCACAAACTTATATTTAATTTTTTTCCGCAAAAAGGTTTAAATTCTTTAACATATTCATCTTTCTATCCCACATTTTTAAACTGCACTGTATCTGATAAAATTGTGCATGTAATATTATTTTCGAACCGATAAAAAATGCATTTTGCAAAGGAAGTAGGCGTGGCTTCGAAATATTCACCACTAGTTTTCTTTTTAACCGTTTCGTCACATTCATATGTCAATTGTTCCCGACATGTTTCAATTTTTTTGAGAAATATCCACAGTTAAATTTTGACATGGTGTTAATACTTTGCTACATTGTCTTATTTTTTCATATGAAAGATGGCATTCCCAGCAGTCACTGGAGGTGACATTTGATCAAGTAAAAACTAGTTTTATAGTTATTACCACTTTTCAACTGTGATAGAATGTGTTAGAAATATCTTGCGGTAAAAAATGTCCAAGATAAGTCGTTAAAAAAAGTTTAACGTCAAAGACCCTGAGAACTAACAAAAACTAAAAAAATAATATATATAGAGAGAGAAAGATAGAGAAAGAAAGAAAAAGAAGCACAAAAAAGTAGAAGTGTGATAAAAGAAAAGGAAAAATCTTTAAAATATAACGATTATTTCGTCCGGCGTATTCTTTTTGCTTGAGAATTTTCACTTGATATTTGTCAATATATGTCGTTTTCTTTCAGAAATACATTTGAGTTTTTCATAAAAACTGTTTAAAATTTAGGTGTGATCTTTCACAATTTGTTTAATACTAGGAAAAAAATGATTTGATAAAATTTGTATAACCTCTTCAGACCTGAGGTATACAAATGTTTACCTCCATCCTTTTCCTCATAAAAATTTAAACTGTTCGAATTTTTTGCATTTTTACTTTGCTTCTATACTGTTGAATAATTTTTGCTTTAAAACAAAACCAGTAAATGTCAGCACTGATGAATATTACGTCATAAAATAAATATTATTTTCATCCGAGTTCCGAAAATACCTTCGAAACAATGTGTCCAAGAAAGTTAGAAATACTCATGATTATTTAACTTAGATGCTTTACAATAAAAAAATTTGAGGATTTGCTGATCATTTACTAGTTTAAATACCTTAATTTTGTTATTGCGTAAATTTATATTACTGATAGTTAAACTGATGTTTTAAGGGAATTGGTACTTTTGTATCCATATTTGTAAACCTAAATTACCCGTCCCCTAAAGTACTGATTTCATAAAAATGACTCTTTCTGTCATCTATGGTGTCATTTCAATTATGCGAAAGCAATAAATACATATTACTTTATGTACAGGTCTGAAGATGTTAAGGGAAGGCTTAAGTGGAACATTTTGAAAAAAATTATTTTTTTATTGGCTTAAAACTTTTTCGAAATTTCCGGGATGTATTTATATGCCCAGTTATTTTTCATTCTGACCATTAGAAATACAGTCGAACCTCTATATAATGAAACTCCATACATCGAATTTCTCCATATAACAAATTTTTAGTAAGAACGGTCCCCTTTTCGCATGATTACATTAAAAACAGACTCTATATAGCGAAATATCTATCTCCATATAACGAATTTTTTCATAAATTGATCTTAATTTATTCAGTTTTAAAAAGCTTCGAAATCATATGGAATCAATTTTCCATCACTTATTTTTGATTTATCGTTCAGTGGAGAGGTTTTTTTTTATAAATATTACTTCTCTCCTTATTCTTTAAATCTAACAAATTCATCCCACCTCCCACACACCTTTCAACATATTTCTCAAAACACAGTCAATTGAATTGTTACACATATAAGAGAGGAATAAATGAGAGCACATAAGAGAGACCTTCAATTGGAGGAAAATATCAACTACAATTTTCCTTTCCTTGCTAAAATTTTAGAATTTTTTTTGAGAGCATAACAATTGTAATTTTAAAATCAAAACAACAAAAAATTACAGATTTCTTCCTCTGAAATTTATGTAAGTCTTCCTCATTTGATTTTCATTAAGCTTTCAAATAAATGTCTTTTCTCTTTTTTGAAACTGCTTAAATAAGTAAGAAATAAAATGTTAGGTTAATATATACTTTTAAACATTTCAAATTCTTAATTAAAAAGATAAAAAATAATATTTGTTCAAAATTTACACATTAAATACTATTTTTAACATCATACTCTATACATCGAATTTCTCTATATAACGAATTTTTTACTGGAACGATGGATTTCGTTATATAGAGGCTCGACTGTAATTGTAAAATTTCAAGGGAATGCATGACAGGGACGCTACGCCCACTCACGTTAATTTTACTCTACCATTTTATATAACTTTCCAGTTGACGTAATATATTTTTCACAGATTTTAATATTAAATCCATTTATATTACATGAAAAAAATTCTCTTAGAAAAATAATTTATACCTATTCATACATAAAAATATATAAAAAAACTCTAATATCCATATTTAAGGAGATAGAAACCGTATCTTAATTAATACTGCACAAAAGAGATTACATTACATAGCATATTATTTTTTTTAATGTTGATTTTCTCTTTATTTAAGCAAAATGTGGTACGTAGATTGATTTTAGACTTGTGGAAAATTAATTTTTATTTCAGTATGATTATTTTTCAATTAATCATAAAGAGTATTCGCTTTTACCAAGTAATGTGTACAGCAAATGGGAAAAAAATAGAGGAAATAATAATGAACGTGCAAAATTAATCAAAAGTAATGTGTAAAAATTTATGTTTATTTTTTATATTATCGCATAAATGGAACCAAAGATAAATATTAAATAATAAATCTCATCGATAGAAATTTATTTTCTGCAATATAATTTGCTTTAAAGAAATCTTAAGAGTGAAAAATAAGATATGTTTTTCTCCTAAATTCCCATAACGATGTACATATGGTTTATTCACAACTTCATCATGAATAATAAGTTTAAAATCTCTTATTTATTCATTTTTAAATATTACTGCACAAATAGAAATTTATATTAAACGTAAATAGTAGACGTTATTATTATTTTTTACATGGTCTTTTCTATGATCAGTTAAAGAAAAGTGAAAAGAATATTTTAGAATAAAAAAGGGCTACATTTTCTTGTAATTTTCTAAAAGCTCTATATGCAATAAAAAAGGGGTTATTTTTAATATTATGTTTGTTTCTTGATCATTACTTTAATATATGCATAAATTCATATCAATTCACAGACTGTATTTTTTTAAGATATGCAAATCCCAAAAGAAAATAGATAAATAATTTTCATCAAAAAAGAAATTGAAAAAAGAATTTGTGTCTCTATTTTTCTGGTAAGATTAACAAATTAACATCAGTAAAGCACATATATAATGATTAATTATATTTTTTGTTGAAAGAAACATGAAAACTATTTTCTCCATTTTAAGATAATAAATGATTTTTTTTATCTGTAAAGAAACTCGCGTAATTGATTTACCTGGTTCATAGATGGTTTATACTTTTTTTCTTCTTTTTACTTGAAACATACTCTTGAATATTTTATTTTCTAAATAAAAAATAAATAAATAAATAAATGTTTTCATTGTAGAAAAGAAGTATTCTTTAAAAATCTCACTTTCAATGTTTGGTTTGTTTACTTATTTTAAATAACTATAAACTATTATACGAAAAAGGCTACATGAATAGTTTAATTTATTTTTGTGTTATTTTGCGAAAAAAAATTTTTAGACGTGCGCTGCTTATTAACTTATACTTAATATTAAAATTTCCTTCCATTTTTTTGGTTTATGCTTTTATCGGTTTATCTTTTTATTACTACATATATATGAAAAAACATACTTGATTTTCTCCATAAAATTTAGAATTTGCTATATAGCAGTCTCCAATATTTTTGCTAATTTGTTTGTTTTTTATATTTACATAGTAATATATATATGTATGTATATATATATGACAGAGTGAATGAATTATTTATAAAACCTATCAATGCTAATTGCACTTAAATGATTGTACTGTTATAATATGACTTGTGATGTTTTAACAGTTGATAATAATATAATATCTTATTGTTAAGAAATCGAGGCCTGGTTTTTTAATGAATCGCAAAGTGCTCTATATTTAATGCAGCAGGATTTTTTGTTAATTATTTTTTAAGGGTACGCTTTTCTCTGATATTTATAAATTACCAAAAGTGCACAGATATAGATTATTTTCAAAATACTTTATAGCCAAATGTTGAAGTTTCTTTTTCTTTCAAAAGTGGTTAAAAGGAAAATTTTCCGATTTAATTCTTCGATCAACCTTGAAATTTAAAAATACTAAAGAACAAACTTCATGATTAATTAGATTTTTTTTATTGAAAAGAACATGGAAAATATTTTCTCCGTTTCAAAAAGATTGTCTTTTTTTTATAATATGGTCACATAATTGTCTTACATAGCTGCTAATTTAAGCTTTATTTTAATATTATTATTTCAATTTAACTTGAAAAACAATCTCGCGAATGAGTTATTTTCCAAATATAGAAGATATAAATTAAAAAAAGCAAAAATATTTGTAAAACAAGGAGTCTTAGTTAAAATCGAGCTATCATATGGCTGTTGTTTGAATGTTTGATATTGCTAGAAGCCTAATATTTTGATATTTTTAGGATATTTTTAATGTTTTTGAAAAAGAAATTTTAAAATTTAACTTGCGTTTGTTAATGGTGGTGGTGTATACATAATTTTAATAATAAAAGTATATATTTTTTTTTTTTTTTTGTTTTTTTTTAGAATCTTTGATGTTATGTATTTTTAGGCCTATTGAAAAGCTTTATTTATTATATAAGTTTTAAAGTTTTTTTTTTAGATGCTAATATTTTTTGCTTTTTTTACAGTAAAATAAAGACTAAGTATAAAAAATTTTAATGGCAAAATATTTATGATAAATTCATGTTACCGCGTTGATGGATTTAATGTTAGACATTACGTCATATATCTATATATATCTGAAAATGTTACAGCATATAACAAAATATGAATACATTTGATCATTATTGAAAAATAATGCATTCAACTATCCGAATTTCCGTGAATTTTATGAATACATTACAGGAAGATTTACCTTAAGATTTTTCAAATTCTTATTTCATTGTTTCACACTTATAAATTATTATGCAAACATAGATATTATTACTCTCCTGTAAGGCATGGTGACGTCACTACGACGACTTTGTGAAGTCACATTGTGACTTTGTGACCATAGATTGTCGATGTGACGTCACGTGACGTCGATGTGAAGTCACAGTGACTGAAATATGAAGTCGTTATGACCGTTTTAGAGCTCGCTTGTGATGTCACATTGTGACCACTTTGTGAAGTCACGATGTGGCAAATTTGTGAATAATGTGTCATTTGTGACTACTTTGACATTAACATTGTGACGAAACTGTGACAAAAGCTACGATATTTAAATTGCCAGAAACATGTTTTTTAAAAAACATAACATGTTTTAAAGAATATTTGTAATTTTCTAAAAATTTTTAAGAAAGTCACATCTCAGTCACAATGTGACGTCACTGAGTGGTGGCAATTCGGTCACAGATGTGATTTGACCAAAGTGACTCACAGTGACGTCACTGTAACCATGCATGCTATGAGGGCTCATAGCATGCATGGTCACAACCGAGCTCTAAAACGGCCATAACGACTCCACTTTTTATTCACTGTGACGTCACATCGACAATCGATGGTCATAAAGCCACAGTGTGACTTCACAACGACGTCACCATACCTTACGGGTATTTATTTATTCATTTATTTGTAAATTAAAAGGTAAATTCTACATGGAAAGAGATTAAGAAATATGAGAAGCATTAAACTTAATATCAGTAAAGGACAAACATAATGAATGATTTTTTTTGTACGAAAAAAAAAGAAAAAACACACATGCAGAATATTTCTGCTATTTTATAAGATAAATTCTGTTTTTTTTTTTTTTTTTTTTTTTTTTATAATAATATAATATTCTATAGACATAAATCATAAATCATTTTGTTTCTTTTTTTTATCTAAAAAATCCCAATAAACTATTTACGCTTTTTAAAAAAAAGGAAAAAATTATTGATTAAAAAAAATACCTCATTTCCGCATACTGAATTTATTAAAATATGTTGCTGTAAAATTGTCAAACGTTTAAATGTTACATGAATATTTAGCCAATATTTTAATTATTTCTATATCTTTTTTTAATTTTTTAAAAGAAAATTTTAAATTAAGAGCGCTAATTAAGCGCTAATTATTAATGTGTACATAACATTAATAATTAAAATATATTTCAATTTCTTGAAGAATTTAATAGGATTAATGTAATGTTTTATGCACATCGTGCAAATTTATTAGTTGATAGTCATACTATAAAATAAGAACAGCTACATTAACTGTATTTTATCTTACTAGCATTCTTAAGATTAAGATACACTAATAAGATTTTCTAATGACGTCATCACATAATCTCTGACGTCACCAGATAATCGCTTTGATTTATCAAATTAATTCAGGTATTAGGAAAATTATTCCACTCTTTTGGGAATATTTATTCGAAGAGTTCGAAAGCAGTATTTTATTCATCATATGTATTTTTATTATACTGTTTATTTTATCGATTTGTTATGAGTATATCACATATACTATTTATGCATATATACATAAAATGTATATTTGTATGCATTCATATATTGCCTGTATGTAGACCTATAAATAACATAAAATAGAGCAAACTTAGGGGAAAGTGGGACATTCTTTTTAAAATTTTAGATTTGTATAAAAACAAAAATGCGCAATTTACATTTTTTTTAATTACAACTTCTTTTACAGTTAAATATATAAAAACGTTCTAAAAAAGTAAAAAACGTTACCAATTTTTGTGTTATATCAACTTTTGTACTTTAATACAACTGTCCCATTAGTCCCCACTCTTCGTGTCTATTGGGAGACAGTGCATTGGAATATGCAGCATAATTTGAAAAAAAAAAAAAAAAAAAAAAAAAAGATCATTCAATGAAGGTCAACTGCATTTATTGTGAACAAACGCTATGTGAACGAACACATGTGAAAATTTCTGTTCATCAAATTTAAGCATGGGACATCTTAATTCCACTAAGTCTTTTGACATTTTTAGAATGTCACCCTGAATCGATCACAATCTACTCAATTTAGAAAATAAATTTTTTTTTTAGTTTTTTTATATGCTGCGTTAATTTTTCTAACTCTTTAATTAAATGATACACAAAATGTATACAAACAAGCCATTACAACACTGTTTTAACCCTTTATCTACCGACTGTACTTATAGGTAACATTAAAATAACTTATTATATATTTTTTAATACGTCATTTAGTTGCAATACTGTTTATAATGTGTTACTTTATCTTGTTCTAAAAGTATTGTTGGTTACACAAAAAAGGAAGAATATTTATTTTTAAAAGGAAGATTTCTTTTGCCTTTGCATCTTTTCAGCTTTCTTGGCGCTGAGGGAAGGGGTGTTGTGAGATGAATCTCACAGTGTTTAGTTTATCGTATCTTTTTTTATTCTTTTCTTCATTTAAGCAGCGAGTTTTCCTTAAATTTAATTCTGTATTTTTAGTTTACGATCGCGCGCTACTTGTCCTCTCGCAAATGTGAGATGAATCTCACAGTGTTTAGTTTATCGTATCTTTTTTTATTCTTTTCTTCATTTAAGCAGCGAGTTTTCCTTAAATTTAATTCTGTATTTTTAGTTTACGATCGCGCGCTACTTGTCCTCTCGCATCTGCGCCGCGATGTATTATGATGACGTCACTGTGGGCGCTGACACTCCTTCACCACACCCATATTGCGCCGACTTCGTCACGTAAGGGCGTTCTGCTAAGCGCGTAGAACGAATTAAATAATTCTTTTCAAATGCCTTTTTTTCAATTTGCTCTTTAAGATAATGACGAAATATTAATTCTCTAATCAATTTAAACTTTGTTTCTTTTTACTTTTGGATTCCCCGTAGAATGCATTTAAATAGTAAACGCGGTTAAATTTTAAATCAGAATTAAGTTTGATGATATCGTAAGGGGATGTAAATTGAAGCGTTAGCCCGCTGGCTTTGCCGGCCGCGCGCCGTGTGCGAACGGCGAATCGCAAGAAGAATTCATATTATAATTCCGCCGGATATGGAATCTTTACAAGTTTTTCCCGTGTTCATTCTAAATTAATTATGCCTTGCTGCCTTTCCATGAATGTGATATTACAGTTTGATGAATTCATGCAACATTCTTATAATACATGGTCTTCAAAGGTTCTGGTGACCAAAGTAAATTTCTATGTTGTCATCCTAACAAAAGAATAAAATAAAGAAGATGTTATTCTCTTCAACAAGTTTGTATCTTCTTTGTACATGGTCTTCTGTCTTCATGTCCACAGTCATCGTATTTTCAAGTAAGATTATTCCAGTTTATTTTATTTTCTTACATTAAATTAAAGTTCCACTATCGATCACGCTAACGAACTTTATTAATGACACAACGCACACCCAACGAACATTTTCAACACCACAATTGGTGCCGATGACTCTAAAGAACAATTAAGTTATTGCTTTTCAATGCATAAAAATAGAATTAAAAATTGCCGCAAATTCAATATTTTTGCCCTAAAGTCAATATTTTTTTTCGTTCTTTGAAATCTCAGAAGCGTTCCTGACTGAATCATCTTGATGGAATTTTGAAAGTATTAAAAGAGATGAGAAATGCCAATATTAATAATTAAACAAAAGTAAATTACAAGTGCTTTACAAATTATTATTTTTAATATAAAATTTCAAGAGGTTTTATATTCTGCTAGTCAAGTGAAATATTTTTTTTGTTGTTCTATCTACAAAAGATCGATGTACTTATGATTCTAAAGACTTCACAATTTTTTTTTTTCATCTTGCTGTTTCCAAATGCCAAATATTAAAAAAAAAAAAAAAAAAAAATCAAGAAATTTATTATTCAGATTGCAGTACTATATTTAGAAAGTAATGAAGTTTTGAAGTTCTAAAAAAATAATTTCATACTTTTAAGAACATATTTATTTAATAAGAGGTTATATTTTTAGTTATATATTGGGTTTTAAAGTCTAATTATGGCACTCACATATAAAGATGAATTTTTTTTCCCCCTTGAAATCTGCGATAAATATTGTTTATATATTATTTCTTCTAAAAATTTTTCTTATGCATTTGATATGCAAAGAGGCTGAGATTCTTCATAAATATTCGTAGTTGCTATATCCTACATAATTTTCTTTGAAGACTTCTGTCCTTCTACCATATCAAGTTGTGTTTATTTTTTTTACTTTAAGAAGAAATAAGGAATAAACTTAAATTCAATGTTTCATCCTAATTACTAAAGAATTTTTACTCTGCATATCTCATTTAAAGATGTCAATTAAGAAAACTTACTTCTTTTCATTCATTTGTTTACCTGATGAAGTGGTCCTCAAGTATGTAGTTTAATCCATTTTTCGAGCCTCTTTAATGGTATACAGGTGTTGTGAAGAAAGTGCTAAAATTATTTTCATACATACCAATTAAAATTCTTTTGTTCCTGTTTAAACAATTTAATTTAAAGATTTGTGCTCATTTTTCCACTTTGATGTCTGATGAAGAAGTTTTAGTAATGATGCAGTAAATTATCCATATATTGCTGAGCTTCTCCTGTATTTCTCGAAGTTGGTTTGTGAAGCAAGATTATTATTATTATTTTTGTTTATAATCAATAGCTTTTGCAGAATGACTGATTGTGAAGATTTATGGAACTTTACTGTTCTGTAGTAGAGAAAATGCAAAAGATCAAGAAGATTTTGCTCAATATCTAGTACTAAATTTTTTTTGTGTGCCAGTTACTGATATAGTGCCTTTTCTTTATGTAACCCAATTTCTACAAAGTTGAATATGCCTCAAATTTTTTTTTCTCTCTCAAATTTCTGCAAGAAATTTTTGTTAATTGTGAAGATATTTTTTTATGAAGAAATTATTTTTTATAAGCACCATTCATGAAAAGGTATGTGTAACTCAAACTTGTTTTCATCAATAACATATGGACGTTTCTACAGCTAAAATTTGATCAACTTCAAATAATTGTGTATTAGTGGCTCATCATGCATAATTACTTTGAAGTAAATATTTTTTCGGATTTTTCACAGATTCGTCAACATGCATGGCATTCCACATCATCGTCATTCTTGATTCTCATGTTGCTTTCTAAGAGGCAATGAGGGCAACATTATTTTATTTTTATGAATTTCGAGTCAATTTTTTTGCTTGTGTAGTAATTCAATCTCACAGTGCAAAATTTTTGCTGAAGAACATGATTGGAATTTGTTGCAGGAATCCACAATTACTCAAGATCATATTATTTATTTTCAGGTATAGTGTTTTTCATATTATTTCAAGCCCAAAGCATTTAAAATTTAATCTGTGATATGCCTCATTTTTTTAACTTTATGCAAGAAATTATTTTTTAAAATTGATTATATCAAGATATATTTTTAAGGAAGAAAATATTTTTTTCTCTTTTCATCATGTATACAAAACAAGAAGCAGAAATCTGTAGTGAATATGTTTACCAGCGCATTTTTTTATTTCAAGTATTTCAATTCACTGACAGTGAATTTCGCCAGATTTCGTCTTCAACTCTTCAACTCTTCATGGTGTGTGGTATGTTTTAGTGAAATGTCTTCAGTGTTTTTGCTAAGTAAACATTAGTGCCTGCAATGTGTACCACATTCTTCTTCAGTGTGTTTTAATGCTCCTTAGTTATGATAATTATGTTCAGTTTGGTGAAAATACTTCCGCTAACTATTTTTTTTATAAACTATCTGACTAATTCAGCCAGTACTATTCTCTTACAACCGTTTGTTGTTTATAACAAGAGCTGCTTTACATCTGTACATTATACTATTTTTTTTTTTTTTCGTTCTACCTTTGTTCATTATTTAGTTAATTTTCTTCTACAGGGATCACAGAAATCTCTTAAAGAGATTGTATTCATCTGTATTTTATGTTTTTATATTAATATGTTTGCAGGATTCCTGGATATCATGTTATGTCAAGACTAATTCTGTTTATTCTACAATATTTTTCTGATTTTGACAGTTATTTAATTTTAATTTTTGACAATTCTTTAAAATTAATTTAAAAGTAACTTTTGTTTTAACTTTTATTACAAACATAGAAATTTTAACTTTACTTTGTTAAATTATGCAAGATTCAAGCTGAATATTTTTATGGTACACTTGTTTGGTAATTTTAAACGTTTTACTCGATTATGACATTACAAAGATTTACTAGTATTAATGAAATTTAAGTCCTAGGTTGTCTGAATATACCAGATAAAATATTTTCAACTTTAGTTGCTTTCTTATTGCAGCTTAGTTTTGTAATTTTAAGTTATTGTTTTCCTAGGCAGTCAGAGTATATTGAGAAGATACTCTTGATTTATGTTGCTTTACTTTTGCAACTTTATAAATTTTGATTCATAAATGTACGATTAATCTTATTGAATTCAAAATTTTGGATGATTTTTTTGTGGCTAAAAGAATTATTTAGCTATTGGATTATTTTTGTTTTTAAAATATATGAAAATTTAGATATGATCTTTTAAGAGCATATTATGTATACAAATAGTATACAAAAGAAAGCACAACTCTAGATGAACTTTTTACCAGGGCATTTATACATATTTTTAACTCATCTAGTGAATTAATAAAGTGTTTCATGACTTAAACAACCTGATTATGACTTTAAAATGTATGTGTACATATCTATAATTTTTAAATGTGTTCCATACTTCCAGTTAATGCTGTTATCATGTAGAGAGAAAGAAAATGATAATATCTTATGATTATAGATAATAATCAACAGATGATTATAAATAATCATCTGTTCAAAGTTCATTTTTGTATCTCTTTCTGTAACAGCAGCCTGACAGTTCTGATTCTGTATGTCTACAATGTTTAGTTATACCAGTGTACCATTTCAAATCATATTACCGAACAGTATACTTATTTTTTTAATATATTCTTGTCCATAATTGCTTTGGATGGTAACTGTGTTTCTGCATACAGCCGCAGGAGCCTTAAGAGATGAAAGTCACATGAAACTGTGTGCATCTATCAGTTTATACAGCCAAAAAAACTTTTGCATTATGTGATCGGAATTTAAAAAAAAAAATATTTGAAAAATATGTAATATGTTATTTATATGTGTAAATATTTATGTATATATGTGTATCTATTTGTGTTCACAGATATGTTGATGGTTTATGGGGTAATCATTGAAATAGTTGTGAACTTTGTGTTTACATGTGTATAATTTTTTTGTTTACAGCATTGTTAATGATTTCTAGTGATTGGGTGGAGACTATTAACATAATTGTAAGCCCGTTATCGAATCTCAATAGATTTATTTGTATAATACATAATTCTTCCTTTTTTATCCCATAATGATTCTACAAAACATTTTTAAGTGATTCCTGGTACATGGTATGGTAATTAAACATAAATATATATTTCTCGATTGTGTCAAATTGTTACTTTTATGTATATGAAAGTAGTTTATTTTTTTGGTGATCACCATTCCCTCATTTTGAAAGAAAACCATGGTATATGTAAAGTTTATAGTTTAAGAATTCTTATAAGTGTATAGGCCTAATAAATAAGTATGACTATTAATATGTTTTAAACCTTTGTCATGACAGATCTTTTGATTGAAGTGACGACTTTTTGCTGTGGGGTACTTTGTGTGATTGAGTAGTGCACGACTCAGTTGCTCAATTTATCTCACATGTTGTTGGTTGTTTATTTTAATTGAGTGAAATTTTAATGTGTACACAAATGATGTCATTATTTTTATGAAATTTGAATTAATATATGGCCAGTTGAATTTAATATTAGAGTTATAGAAAATACTCTATTTTATATCATATATAAATTTTTAAAGTCCTAGGCAAAAGTCAAACCCACAAGATTTTTTTGACTTTTTGTTGCTCCTGTATTTGCAATCTTTTCAGAAGTTTAATTCTGTTATTTGGTACCATAAATATTTAAATTATGACTAGTCAATGATCTCACTTTTGTCTGTTAACTTAAAATGCGTTAACATTTATTATTTGTCAAATATGATAATTTTTGAGATCCCATGAAAATTTTGCCATTACTATATTTTTGGCATTTTACTGTATACTTAATATATTGTATACTTTTTGACCTATGAATGTACTCTATGCAATGTATATTCTTTCTCTCTCTCACTTTTGGTCACCGGTCCTTCCTTTTTAGCAGCACTTCGACATTGATCTTAACTATGAAAATCGTTTAAATTGGCTTTTAATTGATTTTTTTTTCAGGCTGGCATTTCAAAATTTTGTCATCCCATTTTCTGTAAAAGGTCTTCTTCGTTTCACCTTTTACATCCCTGGTCTTACAAAATTTTGTTCGGTCTTTGGGGGTAATGTGAGATGAATCTCACAGTGTTTAGTTTATCGTATCTTTTTTTATTCTTTTCTTCATTTAAGCAGCGAGTTTTCCTTAAATTTAATTCTGTATTTTTAGTTTACGATCGCGCGCTACTTGTCCTCTCGCATCTGCGCCGCGATGTATTATGATGACGTCACTGTGGGCGCTGACACTCCTTCACCACACCCATATTGCGCCGACTTCGTCACGTAAGGGCGTTCTGCTAAGCGCGTAGAACGAATTAAATAATTCTTTTCAAATGCCTTTTTTTCAATTTGCTCTTTAAGATAATGACGAAATATTAATTCTCTAATCAATTTAAACTTTGTTTCTTTTTACTTTTGGATTCCCCGTAGAATGCATTTAAATAGTAAACGCGGTTAAATTTTAAATCAGAATTAAGTTTGATGATATCGTAAGGGGATGTAAATTGAAGCGTTAGCCCGCTGGCTTTGCCGGCCGCGCGCCGTGTGCGAACGGCGAATCGCAAGAAGAATTCATATTATAATTCCGCCGGATATGGAATCTTTACAAGTTTTTCCCGTGTTCATTCTAAATTAATTATGCCTTGCTGCCTTTCCATGAATGTGATATTACAGTTTGATGAATTCATGCAACATTCTTATAATACATGGTCTTCAAAGGTTCTGGTGACCAAAGTAAATTTCTATGTTGTCATCCTAACAAAAGAATAAAATAAAGAAGATGTTATTCTCTTCAACAAGTTTGTATCTTCTTTGTACATGGTCTTCTGTCTTCATGTCCACAGTCATCGTATTTTCAAGTAAGATTATTCCAGTTTATTTTATTTTCTTACATTAAATTAAAGTTCCACTATCGATCACGCTAACGAACTTTATTAATGACACAACGCACACCCAACGAACTTTTTTCAACACCACAGGTGTGGGGATTTTTCAATGCTGAAATATTTCTATATTTATATTGTAAGAACATCATATTTGTACATTTTATAATTCCACAAAATACTAAGAAAATAATTAAAAATAAAAGATTTTAGCGGGTTTATAAAAATTGCACAAAACCCCTGTGAACTCAAATTCAATTAATCCTTCTAAATCCTTCGATCCTTCTAAAATTCTTTAAATATTTATTAAATGATCATGTAAATCTTTTAATTTAATTTAAAAATTTTCGTAAAATACTTTAGAATGTAAAATTTTCATAAATTCATAATGCAGTAGATCAAGGGTTAAAAAATATCGAGTTATGTAGGTTATCATTAAGTTGTCCCATTATTCCTCACAAGAAATGTCCCATTAGACTCCACTACACGCAAATTTATAACTTCAAAAATAACTATTTACAATTATTTTTAATTCATTATTTTTTCAGTAATATTTTCTCATTCACTAATATTTGTAGTATCTATAAAATTATTTAGATGAGATATAAGTATTCTGAATTGTTTACAAAATAGAATCAATGGCAAAAAATAAAATATACTTTGGCTTGTTCGAAATAAAACATGATTTTTTATAAACAGCAGTCAACTGTCATGGCTGATCTCTCATGCTTAAAATGTGTGATATACCTATTTCCATGCACTGGTATATAAATCTTCACTAAAATATTTGTCGTGTAAAATAAAATCAGTTTGTCCCATTAGTCTCCACTTTCCCCTATACATAGAAGCTACTATACACCCAAGCGGCAATATATACGTATGTATTTGCGTGTGTATGTAAATAAAAAGAAAAAATATTATTTAGATTAATAAAAACTAATTTAATAGAAAAAAGAACTTGCATAAAAAGTAATTTTCAGGAACATTGACAGATTTTATTTTTGTCTTTTAAAATTAAAGCTTATCGGCTAAATTTCAAAAATTTAAAATACAGTTCACATTATTATTTTACTTTTGAGAACATAACTCATGTACTTTTTTCAGCAAGTAACATAGGATGTACAAATTCAAAAATTTCATTTCATTAACAAAGAATTTTTAAAAATATTATGATAAAATTTGTGTGCCATTAGATCTTTCTTTTATCTCTCTTTTAATAGCTTTAAACTAACAGTTATTATATATCTAACATTTGATCATCATAAAATGTGAGTTTTACCTAAAAATTGGTTAATTTTCTTATTTAATGATGATAAGACAAATAATATGCTCCATTGATCAAACTGAAGGTTAACTTGTTGGTGTATAAAAACATGAGTTATACACTTATTAACGACTTTTTAATTCCGAATTATTGGGCAAAGTAATTTTTTTTTTTTTTTTTTTTTTTTTTTTTTTTTTTTTTTTTTTAGCTGGAGTTTCTAATCTATCAAGAGATCAGTTAGTGCTGTTTTAAAAAGAAAATTTGACATGAAAAATTAATGCACTCATTATTAATTTTATTTTCATTTTCCAGGTGTTACATAATATTGATCATAGGTAAATACATAGCTAAAATATCTTAGTATTAAGCATCCAATTTGATCATCTTACGAAACTAGTTTTATCTAAGAATTGATTTTTTTCCCTTCTCTTTTGTTGATACTTAAAGCAAACAACACATGAAATCGAGGACGTTAATGTTTCACTTGTTGATATACCATAAGCTAGGTTATGGGGCTTTACGAGATATTTAGATCCCGAATTATCGGAAGAAAGGATATTTTGGGAGAAATTTTTGTTAGAAGCTTTTTCTTATGTATTTTTTTGTTTGCAAGTTATGTCATGATAGATATCTTTTTAAACTTTGGTAAAGAAATTATCTAAAAGAATACTGATATCCAAGACAAATGCAGTTTTCGAATGCTAAATTCGAATTTTTTTATTTATATTTTTGAGCATGTTAAAAAGGCTTTTTATTGAATGACTGTATTAGACACTAAAATCTTCGAAATCTATTTTAAGTATTCAGTTTTAGTTATTTTTTTTTAGTTATTTTTAGTGGAACTAACGGCACCTATATTATTTCCTATAATCATAAAGAATTTCTAAAAATATTTATGATAAAAATGTGTGCTTTAGATATTATTTTTTATTTCTTTTGTTATATCTTAAAAATAACTATTATTTTATACCTAACATTTGATCATCATAAAATATGAGTTTTAGCTAACAATCGATTAATTTTCTTCGATAAATCAAATAATATATTGCATTGAAGACTTTAAAAGTTAACTTGTTGAGGTATAAAGACATCGGTTATAGACTTATTAAATACTTTTCGATTCCGAATTATTCGGCAAAGTACATTTTTACAAAAAAATTTTGTCTTTGTTCAGCTGGAGATTTTAATCTAGTATGAATTCAGTTTATAAAGAAAATTTTACATGCAAAATTACTGCACTCATCATTTTATATTTTCTTATCATTTTCCAGTTGTGACATAATATCGACCAGAGCCGAATATATAGATAAGATATCTTAGTATTAAACGTCCAATTCTGATCACCTTACAAAGCAAGTTTTATCAAAAGATTGATTTTTTTCTGTTCTTTTTATGTTGATACTTAAAGGAAACAACACATGAAATCGAGGAAGTTAATGTTTCACTTGTTGATATACCATAAGCTAGGTTATGAGGCTTTATGAGATATTTAGATCCCGAAATTATTGGAAGAAATGAGATATTTTGGGAGAAATTTCGATTGGGGGCTTTTCTTATTTATTTTTCCGTTTGCAAGTTATGTCATAATATGTATAGATATATATTTAACTTCGGTAAAGAAAACATCTAAAATACTCGATAAATAAGATAAGTACAACTTTCCGAAGCCAAATTGTGATAATGTTTTGTATTAAAATTTTTGAGTATGTTAAAATGACTTTTTTTGAATGACTGTATTAGTTATAAAAATCTTTAAAATCTATTTTAAGCATTCAGTTTTAGTCATAATTTTACTTAATATTTGGGGAATCTATGGCAACTGTGCTTATTTTCTTTACATTATACAAATCATTACATTACTAAACTATACTTAAAATTTAGTTACAATTCCGTTGTTGAGTGGGGTTTTTAATTAATATCTTTTTGAACGTGTTATTGTTTTAAAGCGTACAAAATATGTGTTAGAAACAAAATATGAATACGCATATCTGTGATTTGTTCGCTGACAAAACTTTTAGGAAATATTCAGATTTTGTAAATATGTTCTGGCCGGTTAGGCCGTTAAGGCCGTTCTGGCCATTTATCGTGTTGGGTTCTTTTTAATAAACTTCTGCTACCGATCATTACATTAATTAATTGCAACTTCTGCTCAGCAAATTAAACATAGTTATTATGGATCAATAAATATTCTTCAGCTTTATTAAAGAATTAAAGTGAGAACCGGGTCAAATTTCCAATCACATGAATCCTGTTGTAGATTTAATTAAATAAATTAGATGCTCATATAAAAAAAAAGAATTAATTAAGTTAAGATTACACCAGTTAACATTAAGAAATCATTAAGATAAACAAACTAAACGACAAATTAAAACGATGAAAAGGATAAACACAAATATTATTTAAAATTCTTTAAAATTTAATGAATACAAGTAAATAACACAGCAGGATTCTCAATCTGACCCAGTCTCAAGTACTCAATCTTGATCTGCAGTAGAACCCAACATTTATCACCGTTGATTCCTGAGATATTACACTCATACTAATAATTTAAAAAGTCAAGATTCAGTTTAACATTACAAAAGAGAAAAGAAAGAACCTGAAATCCTTCTTATTTTCAAGAAGGCAAAGAAAGATATAATTTTGAATAAATTAAAACACTAGGAGTAATAAAGATAAACACCCCAGAAATCAACAATGATATTTTGGCCAATTTCGTATAGTGATTAGTATTAAAAAATTATAGTCTTGTAAATTAGTTTATGTAGAGATGGATATAATCCCTATAAAATTACCTTAAATTTATGAGTAAGAAATCAAATGAAATATTTACTTTTCTTATAAACATTTAGAAGAATCTCTACAATTTCAAAAATTATCACTTAATTATACCAAATCAATCCTGCATTTAAAAATTTAAAACTTTAAATAAAAAAAAATTATATTAGTCAAGACTAAATGTAACTAGGACTTTAATTATGAGTTAAATGATCACTTAAAAAACTAAATTTCACCACAACATCTTAATAGTGAAAAGAAAACTAATAATAAGGTATGTATTCATCATCTCTAGTCAAGTTTAACATTAATTTCTAAATAAAACAATATGAAGTACACATTCTCTTCCTCTCTTTTTTAACTTTTACTAAACAGAATGAGAGTATAAGACATGTTGAAATAGTATGTATCAAAAACAACTTGTTTTCACATAAAAAAAATCTCTTTTATTTAATCAAATAATAATCACTCTCACTTCGATGAAAATACAACATATGTTGAAATGAGACTTACTAATAACTATTTCTACTCAATATTAGGTCGACAGTAGTTAAATTGCGTACATTAAATAATGGGCAAGAGCATTTATAAATTAGTAAGATTCTTAGGGATGTAAAACATCCGATAATATTTACATTTATTTATAACAACTTATAACAACATATTGTGAGTGGCTTACCTTCAAGCTCCAAGTAGTATATATCTTTTTTTTTGTATCACAATATTTTAGATGATCCTGAGATTAGTCGACATTACCGCCTCCCAGTTCATTAAAACTACCATTCTAGTCTCTTTTCAAAAAAAAGGCGACACAGGCTTAACACTCAATTCCAGTTCCAAGCGTACAAGTGATTAATGATTTCTGTATACATTCTACTGTGTCTCTGGAGTACCCGCAGTTTCACGTCTTCTCGAATTCTGCTAATGCGTGTGCATTATCTCATGTGAAGCGCACGAAGTCCTCTTGGGAAGGCCACTTATTCTCAAACTTCCGCAAACTTCCTTATTCTCAAACTTCCACTATTTCTCAAACTTCCGCATACAGGGGGTCGAAGAAGGGTAAAAATCCCGGGAGAAAAAACTACGTTCTCCTAAAATCATTCGGGGTCTTCGTCGAGAAATGAGGCACAAAAACGCACGAATTCCATGTCAAGTCAACAGGAGCGACACTCCAATGTTTTCTCACATCAAAAGGTGCTCTCTAAATTTCGACTGATTTGCATCAATCAAAAAATGCACAGATTCACTTCAGCTTGACAGACACGAGTTGACAACAATATCATCGCCAACTATCTCGGTGCCAGAACCTTCTTCTGCAGAATCGAAATGTAGAATGATGAATCTTAAACGAATTCTTCTTACACATCCTCCACGTAAGACTGCTAGCACGGAGCTATATCATCCCTCCACCGAATTGCATACTCTTCTCTAGTTCTGTATTTTTCTGCCGTAAACCTCCCTCACCCCGATTGAAAATTAAAAAATGGGGGAGGGAGTGAAGGACGGGACTACTTCTTTTTACCTCCTCTTCGTAAGACTCCCAGCAGGGAACTATATCATCTCTAAAACCGAATTCCACACTTCTCTAAACAGAAAAGGGGCATCAAAATACTAGGAAGGCTTACTGCCTCCCCTTTTCTCTCTTCGACCAGGGTCTATCTCATTGGCCAAAGCCACAGGCACCCTCTCTCATGACCAAATATGGTCATCGCTAATATCCCCTACTCTCAGGGACAGCTGAAGTTTGCACCTGCTTGCAGACCAGTGCTTGCCGATAGCCGTGAATAGGCACTCTTATCTTAGATCAGTCATAAAAAAATTTTAAGGGCCTGGGAAAAAACTACTCCGCCTCAAATGACAGTCAACGTTTGTCATGGGTTATAAAATTTTAGGGTACTATTCATTCACGTACGCAAGCAATAAACTATGCGTGTGGGCCAATTTTTAACAAGGCTGAATATATGCCCTTTACAAACAAGCCAGAAGCTACTCTTCTTCGAAAAAAAATTAACAAAGGACCACTTTACTCAAATAGTACAATAATTCCAGGACAGTAAAGGCCTTCGTACGAACGGGTGTTATTTACGCTAGATAAGGGGATGGGAAACTTTCACTTTCATTCACAACAATGCCTTTATTCTCGTGAGAACGAGAACGATCATAAAATAAATAGAAAAAAAAAAAAGGAAATGTCCAGGGTTTTCGCTACTAAGAAAAAAAAAGGAAGACTAATTTTAAATATGAGATACACAAAGCATTATAAAAAGCCGTATTAAAAATATCTTAACAAGAGTTCTTTTTAACTTAGGAATATTAAAATAATTTATACAAAAAGAAATATTACTAAAAAAAAACATAACAAGAGCTCCCCCTCGTTGAAAAAAAAAATAAACATTATTAGTTTTGAACAAAAACAAGAATTTTATTTTTTTTTAGTTAAATGACCACATAAGGTCAGTTAAAGAAAGTCCTAAAAAAAAAAATATTTAAAATTAAATCCAAAATGAAAGAAAAGATTAAATAAAAAAAACAATGCAGTACCCCGGTTGAAAAGTAGGATAAAGATAATCGCCTAGAACAGATCAGACGACGACCCGAAAAGTTGATAACCTATCACCCTACTAAGCTACCACACCAACTCTGCACACCGGTAATGCTAAGTTGAAGCTTGGGCAAAACATCTAGAAGTTAAACATATACTAGGGCCTAAGATGCTATTAAAATCTATACTATATACCTGGCATACTTAATTAAATCTCTACATCTGCTATACCGTCAAGAATACCAACACACTGGGATATCCCTATCTGCTAACACCTCTGTAAAAAGAGAAAAAAAATATCCCTAAAAAAAAATTCCACAAGTAGAATGCAAGGAAGAGTTGTCCAGTGACTAAAAAAATTAAAAAAATTTTTTTTTTTTTTTTTGTAAAAATTTTGAATCCTGTGAGCAGGATAGAGCCAAAGGACCGAAACAATCAATTTCTGAAAAAAAAACAATAGATATACTACTTGCCAGCTGTAGGTATCACAAATATATACATATAATAGCACGATAACATTTTGTATACACATACACAAAACAAAAATAGCAATAACCTTTCAGTACATCTATAGGGTACACATAAAAAAAAAAACAGTACTAATACCTGTTTATATTCAGTGGCATAACATGTGCATATAAACAAAAAAAAAAAAAAAAAAACAGTTCAATGACTTGCATCAGTGACACAGTATTACATAAGTGTATGGGCATTTTATATCGCAGCATTATAATTATATAGGTTACCTTGTGTAGCCTAGACTGATAATTATCTGCCTTAGTTATTATCAATGGGTAAATATTCCATATACCAATAGTAACTAAAAAAAAATTCATAAAATGCTACACATAATATTTAAAATGAACTGATAATTTCACAAGAGAGTTCGCCAATTTCATTGACAAGTACCACTAATTTTTTTTTAAAATACCCAATTTACATAAACAATGGGTATAATGTTAGAAAAAATCACATGAAATAACAAAACAGACTATATAAACAAGATATATACATATATAATACACATAAACCAGATAATATATCTGTGGGCTGTGGGGTGTACACTACCTGTATCTTAAATCCCCACCTCCCAAATAGAGAACTAATATCAAAAATATCCAAGAAAAAAATACAAAGTTAAAAGAAATGCAAAAAAAAATAAAAATAAAAGATGAACTACATTCCTAACAGTACCTATACTATATACAAAAAGGGGCAATAGGAATACGCAAGCATCACATGTACTGCTACCAAATCTCTACTCCAAAATCTCCTGACCCGAAATCTCTCTAAGTCCCCAAAATTAGCGCTAAAACCCGCTAAAAAATAAAAAAAAAGAATACATATAGGGGGTGAAGCACTTACACGGTCCTAATCTATCGAAATAATCCATAAATCACCGAGAGAAAATACGGAACTGGCGGAAATCCACATTAAATAACAGCGGAACCAAATCAAAACAAACGATATCGAGGCTCGAAAATTACTTAAATTTTAGCTAACTCGCGCATAAAACCTTCCTAAAATAACTAAAATCACAAGTGTTTATATACAATCTAAAAAAAAATAAAGTTAAACCGCCCTACAGTTTATAATTCGGTCGCGAATCCCTTTTTCGAAACGCATACCCAGTTCTCGGAATCGAATAAGATTTGTTTCGCCTAGATAAACAGACGCCATTACGATCTCGCGAACGACTCACGCGCCCCGAATCATTAGGCGTTCCTACCTGCCTTACTCCCTCACAGTTATCAGCGCTCGCTATTACCGTATTTTCCCGTGCTTCTGAGAGCAACCCACCAACCGTTTCCTCGTTACGCTCTTGTCGTCTGCTCGTAGATTGCACTGCAGGTTGGCTGGTTCCTTGACATGGAATGGGAGGGGGAAATCTATTTATGAATCGATTCCTTTTCCTTCGCGCGGTGAACTCGAATTGAGAATGATTTGAATCATTCGTAGTTGATATCAGAGGTTGGCGTTTGTTTTGGTCTACAATATCGTCTCCATTTCGCTCATTTACACCTGAAATATGCCTATCTTTAAATAAAGTGAGGCGGTCTACATGGACAATTTGAGTTTTAGACGGATTAGCAATTAATGCTATCTTAAAATTAACTTCACTGAGCTTCTCAATTATAGTAAATGGTCCGTTATTTAATTTCGACAATTTTTTCGTATTGCCAGCAGTGATGGATGGGTTAAATAACCATACTCTATCGCCTACTTTTAAATCCTTAACGACTGCAGTTTTTTCTCTGTACCTTTCCTGGCTTTCAGACACTTTAACTAAACTATCATACACCTCAGCATATACCTTTTGGAGTGCGGGTATTAATAATTCACAAAAAGATGGGGCGTCGTTATAGCTAAACCTCTGCGCTTGCGAAAATAGATTATATGGTAGATTTAAGTTTCTGCCATATAAAACTGCTGCGGGGGTTAATTTAGTCGAAGAATGCACAGCTGAACGCATCGCTAACAGGGCAAATTTTAGCTTAGTATCCCAGTCTGACTGGTTCTCATTTACAATGTGACTGAGTGCGTTTTTTAAAGTTTTATTCTGCCGTTCAATCTGTCCATTCGAGGCTGGGTGAAAGGCAGATGTAGTTATATGTTTAATACCGAACATTTTATATACATGCTCAATCGCTTCCGATACTAAATTTCTTCCATTATCTGTCGCAATATACACAGGAGCTCCATAACGTGAGATGAAATCGGCAAGTGTATCTGCGATAACATCAGACGTGGTAGAGCTAACAGCATAGGCTTCTGGCCATTTAGTAAACGAGTCTATATACGTAACAATATGGGTGTTACCAGAAAACGTGACCGGTAATGGGCCAATTAGGTCTAGATGAACTTTGTTCATGGGAAATTCAGGTGTAGGCATCCGTTGAAGGGGTGCCTGCTGATTTGGTTTATACGCCCTCTTCTGCTGGCAACTAATACATGATTCTACTAGATGCTTGACATCGGCCGACATTCCGGGCCAGTAAAAGTGCTCCCGGATGCGGTCAATCGTTTTCTTAAACCCTTGATGACAAGCCGCTAGAGAATCGTGTGTTAGAGCGAACACTTGCTCAATCATATCCCTAGGAACTACTAACTTAATAGGATTATTTATTACACTTGAATCTCTGGTGTCCTCACATACAAGAATATCATCTCTAAAAAAAAACTTCATGTATATAGGTGCTATATCTATATTTTTGTCTAATTTTCTAGCTATTTCACAACATTTCTTATCAATTTTTTGTAATTCACTAATTTTCTCAATTAAATTTGAATGGGGAACAAAAGTAGTTTCTTTTTCTACTTGAATACAAAAATTACTCTTATTAATCTCAGGTGATTCATCAATTTTAGCAAATCTAGATAGAAAGTCTGCTACACTATTGCATTTCCCTTTAATATATTTAATAGTAAAATCAAAATCTGAATGAGTACATACCCATTTGGCTATACGTGAAGTTGGGTCATGAATTTTTAACATAAAAGTAAGTGGTGCGTGATCAGTAAAAATGTTAAAATGAGTGTTAGCTAGATAACACTTAAAATGACTAGTTGCCCAAACCAGAGCGAGAAGTTCTCTCTCAGTGGCAGAATATCTTGTCTCTGCACCTTTTAGTCGCCTACTGGCAAACGCCACTGGATGAATTTTATTTTCATCATCCAATTGTGACAAAACAGCCCCCAATGCTTCTCCACTCGCATCTGTATATAGATAAAATTCTTTAGTAAAATCAGGCAATACTAGGCACGGTTTAGATATTAAAGCCTTTTTTAAATCTTCAAATTCCTCCTGGGCTTCTTTTGTCCAGGCAAAATGTCCAGTTTCCCTAGTCAAATCGATTAAATTTATTGCCCTTTTTGTGAAATCAGGTATGAAACGCCTATAGAATGATAGGGTTCCAATAAAAGACCTGACACCTTTACGATTAGTAGGTGGTTGCAATTTTTCTATTATCTCAATATTTTTATTAACCGGGGATACTTGCCCGCTATTAATTTCAAAGCCAAGATACTGGATTTTATTCGAAAGAAAATTACATTTACTAGGCTTAAGTTTCAGTTTATGTTGTCTTAGTCTATCAAATACTAATTTAAGTTTTTCAAAATGGGATTCTACATCGGACGAAGCAATGACAATATCATCTATATACACTAAAATTCCTAGATTTCCTAAATCTCCAAAAATGGCATTCATTAGCCTCTGAAAACTATTGCCTGAATTGGACAACCCAAAACAATTTCTATTCCACTCAAAAAGACCTTTATGCGTGATAATAGCAGTTTTATGCCTATCTTCGGGTCTTATGACCTGTTGAAAAAAGCCACTAGTTAAATCTAGTGTTGAAAAAAAATTAGCTCCACTTAACGCATCAACAGAGTCAGTAATGTTTGGGATAGGATATGCATCTTTGACAAGATTCTTGTTAAGTTTACGAAAATCAACAGCTAACCTATAAGAACCATCTGCTTTTTCTACAAGAATAACTGGTGAAGCAAATTCAGACATAGACGGGGAAATAATTTCGGCTTGCAGTAAAATATTAAGTTGATCTTCCATCTCCTGGCGTAATTTATATGGGACTCTATAAGCTTTGGATTTTACAGGTTTATCAGAGGTTAAATTTACAACATGGGGTATGGTATTACAGCCTGGTAAGTCTAGGACAGAAGCTGCAAACACATCTTTATTTTGGTCTAAAAATTCCTGCATTTTAGATTTTAAGGGGGGGTCTAGATGGCTTAAATCAATATCAGAGCTCCAAGTGAGATCAGCGTGATCAAAGTCAGCTATTGGAGTGGTTAAATTTACATTACAAGTTATATTATTATTATTTAAGGGTATATTAGATTTATCTACACACTTCTGAATTTTAGCAACATAAGTATTTTTCCCTAGCTTAACAGTTTTATCTGAAAAATTAGCAAGCGAAACAAAAAGGCCATGTTCTGGAGTACAAATGGCTCGAGAAATAAGAAGCCCTTGGTTTAAATTCTTCGCTAAAGGTTCTAATATTAGTACATCTTTATCTTTTATAAAATTATTTCTATTACATTTTACTTCAGCTATTAATTTTGACTGGGGGGGGACAGAGATTCTCTCGCATAAAATAGCTAAGGAAGTACTTTCACTACTTCTGTTATTATTGTCAACAATGCCTAACTCATTTGTCTGATTTGCTCTATTTACTAACTCATTTTCATTATCCTCAGATATGTAAAAATTTTCATGAACATAGATTGAATTTTCCTGTACAATTTGACTCGCTGATTGCTGGCTAAGGTCTAAAGGCACATTATTCTCATTAATTTCACACTCATTAGTACTTGAGTTACTCCCTGGTACACTTTGCAAACAAAAAATCTGAGCAATTTCACTTTCTGACTCTTTCGCATTAAATGTTATGCTTGAGTCTACCCTTTCCTCCATAATGGGATACATATTACCCTGAACCGTCTCAATTCCACTACCCAGATTCCCAAATTTTTCTTTTACACATTCCTTACTCTTTTTGTTTACATTTTTCCTAGGAGTACTCTTATTACTACACTTACTTCTCTGTTCACTATCAGAACTTTGCTTGCCTTTAGATTGCACATTACAAGTATTTACATAATTATTCTCCAAAACTATACTATTTACACTGATACTATTTACAACATTTTTTTTTTTAGAATTTTTCACAGGTAAAACATTTGACATATGGCTCTCTACTATTTGCTTACACTGCGTTTCAGTAGAAACATCTAAAACCACATTGTTATTTTTACAATTAATTACAGCCTGATATTTATTTAAAAAGGGCATCCCCAAAATTACACTAAACTCATCGGCCAACTTACCGTGGACAATAAAAAACTCAGACTGACATAATAAATTATTAAATTTAAAATTTAAGGAAATTTTATGGTTTAAAAGCACTCTCTCGCCAGTCACCGTTAAAATAGGGGTGTTGCACTCTACAATTTCATAAGAATCTAAACCATTAAGTATTGTATTACTAAAAATATTTATAGCAGATCCTGTATCACATAGCGCATTAAAAAACACATTATTTACATTTATGACGACAGTAGGTAAATGATAAGACTGGGGTGAAAACATACTAAAAATAATTGGGAGGTCTAGAGGCCTTGATGGAGACGATTCGACCAAATCGACACCAGCCCTTACCTGTTTAAAGAATTGTTTTGATTATTCCCTTCACTAATTGAGCTTTGAACATTCTCGCTTTCTATATTTACACCATTATCATTATTTCTATTCCCTCTACCTCTGTAATTATTATATCCTCCCCTGTGATTTTGGTGGGGCTGAGAATAACTACCCCTACCTCTTCCTCTAAAATTCTGAAAGTTCCCTCTATTAGCATTTTGGTTTTGTGGGCAAAATCTGGCTATGTGCCCAGTTTGGGAACACACGTAACAGATTACTTCTCTATACTGAGGCCTCTCAGTAGTGCGAAAGCCTCTTTGCTGATTGCTACCCTCTAAAAATCTCTCTAATTTACTAGTAAGAGCTTCTACCTGCTCCCGCAGTTTACTAATCTCCTGCTCTGACTGATTAGGGTGACTTGGCTGGATAGCAGCACACGCAACACTTTGCTGGGCAATTTGGGGGAAAAAAGGGTTCATATTCTCTACCTGCATGTTATACAAAGGATTAACACTCTTTAATGCTTTTTCCTCAAGGAGGGCAAATTCTAAAATTTCAACAGGTGTCTTAGGGCACCTAGTTATAACTCCTCTTCTTATCTCAGGAACTAAATTACTTAATAACATAGAATGCAGTAGAGCTTCCCTGCTTTTATCAGCAACATTCTGTTCTACACCCTCGACTACTAATGCTTTAAGGGACAAATCATATGCTCTGTCGTAAAATTCCTGAACAGGCATATGGGGATTTTGTTTAAAATTCAAAAATTGGGTCAAAGCAATATCAGGGGCTAGCTCTTGCGTATATCTCTCTTTAAGTACTTTAATTATTTCTTCAGTTCCCTTAGTGCGGTGCAATTTATATATCCTAGCAGCATTCCCACTTAATCTACTTAGTAGGGCAAATTTTTTCTCATCCTCTGACCAATTAAAGAACTCGGACAACTGCTCATACTTTTCTAAAAATGCAGAAAATGAGCAAGAGTTGCCTTCGCCACTAAAAGGGGGAATAAGACTGACATTTTCGATTAAAGCGCTCTTTTTTTGAATAAGAGCGAGCTCTTTGAAATGCTGGTTTTCTGTCATTTTTAGGCAAAACTTCACACCGAATTAAAAATAAAATAATAGAAAATAAAGTAATTTAACTGCTACTTAATTCTCAGATGCCCAAGAAAGAGAGAAAAAAAAATAAATAAAAAATACATAAATACATAACTTATATTGGCATATAATTCTCTCAGTAAGCCCAAACACTCATTTAAATGTAAATATGACAGTAAAAAAATTCAAAATAAATAGTTTTTTGAAAACCCGGTAAAATTGCCTAACTAAAAAAAAGCATTTGAAATTAGTAAGCTATGTACACCCCTATTGGTTATGCACAACATACACTAAAATAATCAAACATAATACACAATAAAATCACAAAACACATATATTTTCATTTCGTTTCACTCTTAATATAGTAAATATATATCAAAATTCAGGCTATTGTTGTAATAAATAGGCTCTACTTCATAGTACTATTTTTATACTTATTGTGACACAATAATCAGGCTTTTCACACACGGTACCATTTATTTGCCACAATAACCAGGCTTTTCACACACGGCACCATTTATTGTGTTGGGTTCTTTTTAATAAACTTCTGCTACCGATCATTACATTAATTAATTGCAACTTCTGCTCAGCAAATTAAACATAGTTATTATGGATCAATAAATATTCTTCAGCTTTATTAAAGAATTAAAGTGAGAACCGGGTCAAATTTCCAATCACATGAATCCTGTTGTAGATTTAATTAAATAAATTAGATGCTCATATAAAAAAAAAGAATTAATTAAGTTAAGATTACACCAGTTAACATTAAGAAATCATTAAGATAAACAAACTAAACGACAAATTAAAACGATGAAAAGGATAAACACAAATATTATTTAAAATTCTTTAAAATTTAATGAATACAAGTAAATAACACAGCAGGATTCTCAATCTGACCCAGTCTCAAGTACTCAATCTTGATCTGCAGTAGAACCCAACATTTATCACCGTTGATTCCTGAGATATTACACTCATACTAATAATTTAAAAAGTCAAGATTCAGTTTAACATTACAAAAGAGAAAAGAAAGAACCTGAAATCCTTCTTATTTTCAAGAAGGCAAAGAAAGATATAATTTTGAATAAATTAAAACACTAGGAGTAATAAAGATAAACACCCCAGAAATCAACAATGATATTTTGGCCAATTTCGTATAGTGATTAGTATTAAAAAATTATAGTCTTGTAAATTAGTTTATGTAGAGATGGATATAATCCCTATAAAATTACCTTAAATTTATGAGTAAGAAATCAAATGAAATATTTACTTTTCTTATAAACATTTAGAAGAATCTCTACAATTTCAAAAATTATCACTTAATTATACCAAATCAATCCTGCATTTAAAAATTTAAAACTTTAAATAAAAAAAAATTATATTAGTCAAGACTAAATGTAACTAGGACTTTAATTATGAGTTAAATGATCACTTAAAAAACTAAATTTCACCACAACATCTTAATAGTGAAAAGAAAACTAATAATAAGGTATGTATTCATCATCTCTAGTCAAGTTTAACATTAATTTCTAAATAAAACAATATGAAGTACACATTCTCTTCCTCTCTTTTTTAACTTTTACTAAACAGAATGAGAGTATAAGACATGTTGAAATAGTATGTATCAAAAACAACTTGTTTTCACATAAAAAAAATCTCTTTTATTTAATCAAATAATAATCACTCTCACTTCGATGAAAATACAACATATGTTGAAATGAGACTTACTAATAACTATTTCTACTCAATATTAGGTCGACAGTAGTTAAATTGCGTACATTAAATAATGGGCAAGAGCATTTATAAATTAGTAAGATTCTTAGGGATGTAAAACATCCGATAATATTTACATTTATTTATAACAACTTATAACAACATATTGTGAGTGGCTTACCTTCAAGCTCCAAGTAGTATATATCTTTTTTTTTGTATCACAATATTTTAGATGATCCTGAGATTAGTCGACATTACCGCCTCCCAGTTCATTAAAACTACCATTCTAGTCTCTTTTCAAAAAAAAGGCGACACAGGCTTAACACTCAATTCCAGTTCCAAGCGTACAAGTGATTAATGATTTCTGTATACATTCTACTGTGTCTCTGGAGTACCCGCAGTTTCACGTCTTCTCGAATTCTGCTAATGCGTGTGCATTATCTCATGTGAAGCGCACGAAGTCCTCTTGGGAAGGCCACTTATTCTCAAACTTCCGCAAACTTCCTTATTCTCAAACTTCCACTATTTCTCAAACTTCCGCATACAGGGGGTCGAAGAAGGGTAAAAATCCCGGGAGAAAAAACTACGTTCTCCTAAAATCATTCGGGGTCTTCGTCGAGAAATGAGGCACAAAAACGCACGAATTCCATGTCAAGTCAACAGGAGCGACACTCCAATGTTTTCTCACATCAAAAGGTGCTCTCTAAATTTCGACTGATTTGCATCAATCAAAAAATGCACAGATTCACTTCAGCTTGACAGACACGAGTTGACAACAATATCATCGCCAACTATCTCGGTGCCAGAACCTTCTTCTGCAGAATCGAAATGTAGAATGATGAATCTTAAACGAATTCTTCTTACACATCCTCCACGTAAGACTGCTAGCACGGAGCTATATCATCCCTCCACCGAATTGCATACTCTTCTCTAGTTCTGTATTTTTCTGCCGTAAACCTCCCTCACCCCGATTGAAAATTAAAAAATGGGGGAGGGAGTGAAGGACGGGACTACTTCTTTTTACCTCCTCTTCGTAAGACTCCCAGCAGGGAACTATATCATCTCTAAAACCGAATTCCACACTTCTCTAAACAGAAAAGGGGCATCAAAATACTAGGAAGGCTTACTGCCTCCCCTTTTCTCTCTTCGACCAGGGTCTATCTCATTGGCCAAAGCCACAGGCACCCTCTCTCATGACCAAATATGGTCATCGCTAATATCCCCTACTCTCAGGGACAGCTGAAGTTTGCACCTGCTTGCAGACCAGTGCTTGCCGATAGCCGTGAATAGGCACTCTTATCTTAGATCAGTCATAAAAAAATTTTAAGGGCCTGGGAAAAAACTACTCCGCCTCAAATGACAGTCAACGTTTGTCATGGGTTATAAAATTTTAGGGTACTATTCATTCACGTACGCAAGCAATAAACTATGCGTGTGGGCCAATTTTTAACAAGGCTGAATATATGCCCTTTACAAACAAGCCAGAAGCTACTCTTCTTCGAAAAAAAATTAACAAAGGACCACTTTACTCAAATAGTACAATAATTCCAGGACAGTAAAGGCCTTCGTACGAACGGGTGTTATTTACGCTAGATAAGGGGATGGGAAACTTTCACTTTCATTCACAACAATGCCTTTATTCTCGTGAGAACGAGAACGATCATAAAATAAATAGAAAAAAAAAAAAGGGAAATGTCCAGGGTTTTCGCTACTAAGAAAAAAAAAGGAAGACTAATTTTAAATATGAGATACACAAAGCATTATAAAAAGCCGTATTAAAAATATCTTAACAAGAGTTCTTTTTAACTTAGGAATATTAAAATAATTTATACAAAAAGAAATATTACTAAAAAAAAACATAACAGACACGTTGAGTGCCGTGCCGCCTAACTTTCCCGTTAGGCCGAGTGAGACAGCGGTGACCGATAGTCTAAAATACACTATCTACCAAAAAGTATTTGTACACTTTCAGTTTTTGACATTTTGTCAAATATTTAAAAATATACTGGTCGGATTCTTCTGGAACTTCAGAAATATAAAGATTATGTTTCACTTTATATCTATTTACATTCATTTGTTAAGCGGGTAATTAGGGGGCCGGCAAAAAAACAAAGAATAATAGAAATATTTGGGATCGCCCTGTACATGAAAATGCACGAAACAACTTATCGCTTTAGAATACAAATATATGAATACAGTAGAATATGTACACTAATTTGTGTGAGAATAGCATGTATATTTATGGCGATAGAGCGATTTTTTTGAAAAATTCAAAAAATTCTGGTATGTTTTTTGTTTATATCATGCTGGGTTTTTGACCAAATTTAACGCAAATTTCAGAAAAATTGGCAAAATGCAGTAGAAAAAATGTAGCGCAATTGGAATATAAATATATTAAATATTTTATGAAATATGAGTAGTTTTATGAAATAATTTTTATCTTTGCATGCGCGAACGATAAAAACAATTCTTTTACATCATTTAATAGTCAATTCTATGGAGTAACTTATAAAAAAAATCCAATGAAATATCTTGAAAATTCAAAAAGATATCATTATTATAAGTAAGCTGTTTTTACATTGCTCTCTAAAAATGGCTGAATGATAAGGGATTCTCCACAAATTGACATTTTATATTGACTGACTTTTAGGAAAAAATTAGTATTTAATGTATACAATATCTAATACAATATTTCTGTTAATAAGTATCTTGACATCTGTGATGGAAAAGAATAAAAGCCCTTTTCCTTTTCTATCACAGGTGTCAAGACACTTATTAGCAGCAATATTGTATTCATTAAATAGTACTAATTTTTTCCTAAAAGTCAGTTAATAAAAAATGTCAATTTGTGGAGAATCCCTTATCATTCAGCCGTTTTTAGAGAGCAATGTAAAAACAGCTTACTTATAATAATGATATCTTTTTGAATTTTCACGATATTTGATTGGATTTTTTTTATAAGTTACTCCATAGAATTGACTATTAAATGATGTAAAAGAATTATTTTTATCGTTCGCGCATGCGCAGATAAAAATTATTTCATAAAACTACTCATATTTCATAAAGTATTAAATATATTTATATTCCAATTGCGCTATATTTTTTTTAATAGATTTTGCCAATTGTTCTGAAATTTGCGTTAAATTTGGTCAAAAACCCTCTATGATATAAACAAAAAACATACCAGAATTTTTTGAATTTTTCAAAAAAAATCGCTGTATCGCCATAAATATACATGCTATTCTCACAAAAATTAGTGTACATATTCTACTGTATTCATATATTTGTATTCTAAAGCGATAAGTCGTTTCGTGCATTTTCATGTACAGGGCGATCCCAAATATTTCTATTATTCTTTGTTTTTTTGCCGGCCCCCTAATTACCCGCTTAACAAATGAATGTAAATAAATATAAAGTGAAACATAATCTTTATATTTCTGAAGTTCCAGAAGAATCCGACCAGTATATTTTTAAATATTTGACAAAATGTCAAAAACTGAAAGTGTACAAATACTTTTTGGTAGATAGTGTATGATATAAAATTTAAACTGTTTATATTGTTTGGAGTAATTACTGAAAATGTTCTTAAAATTTACGTAATTTTTATCTATTACAAAATTATAAATTTTCTTAACAATTACTTAAAATATTATGCCTTTTTTATTTTTTATATCAAATTTTCCGATATATATCACCGGTGATTGACGCAGCCTACACAGAAAGCTCAATATAGCAATGTATTTATAAACACAGCCAACGTATTTATAAACACTGATTAAATTGTACGCATATATAATTTATTACGTTTTGTGTAATACGTGTTACTGATATTGCTATTGTTGTTGTGGTTGCTGTTGATGCTAATTATATTACTATTAATTTTAAGGTATGTGGTAATTTTAAGATAAGGGTTTAATATGAAAGCTTATCTGAGAAAAAAAAAGTAGAAAAAACTGTCTAAGAAAAGAAAAATATTAAATTATGACAATGATTATACTTCCTACAATGTAAAAAAAAAATCTGTGAAGGTACTAAACATTTTCTAGGAAACTGGGATTCCAAGAACTTTTCATGTAACGATAATAGGAAAAATTCATGTAATCGATTCTGAAACTTGAATTTTTGCTGTTACCGTTACAGGAAAATTTCTTGGAATCCCAGTTTCCTAGAAAAGGTTTACTACCTTTGCAGATTTTTTTTTTACAGTGTATGTATCAGGAAAACAACCAACGTGTAGTAGGATGGATTGATTGGCAAATTGTGAAACTGTTGGTAAATGGTTGGGGTAATGAAACGATTGATAAATTGTAGGTCCATGTAAACTTATAGTTCGCATCGCACTCTAGGAGAATACTTACCAAATAAATTTGGGTACTGTCTGGCCAAATTATATGTCAGCAATAAGTTTGTTCATTTTCAGAAATAAAACTCTCACTTTTGACGTTTTAGCAATCGTCGAGCTATATTTCGTCATTTTTGACGATCGTTTTGTATCAAAATCACGTGCCTTTTAACTAAACAAACTCTAATGTATATGTTATTGTAATTATTTTTTCTATTAATTGTCAGCAGAGAAATCACGCTTGAAATTACTAAATATTTAATAACTGAATTATCACATTGCTTGCTATGAGTAAAACCAACATATTTTATAACAACAGAGAAGCATTTTTTGTAAGAACAAAGTCGTCTTATAATGCATTTATATATATGTGCTAAAGTTCTATTTTTCGAATAATCAATATATAAATGAAAATATATAAAGCTATATATAAAGCTATTTTTTTTAAATGTCAGAGTAAATAACTTCTTAAGAATTAAAAAATAACAATTCCTTATTCATAACTTTCTATTCAAAAGGTTTAAAAGATAAGATATATTTTTTAAACTTTTGAAATATTTCGAATATTTGAAATTTTCTACGTAAATTTTGATATATTGTAGAGGCAAAATTAAAAAACCACAAAAAATATGTAATACAATGTTGAATGAGAGGGAATTACATAAAAAAACACCTAAAAGATAGTCACAAACTATGTAAAACGGCACCTGTATAAATAAAATGTTCGATCACAAATGACATGATGATCGACATGATTAGGATTTTATTATTTTTTTTTCATTTTACTTATTATTGTTATTATTATGTTACAAAGTTTGAAGTTATTAATCTATGACAGGTAATTTAATTAAATTTATCAATATGTATCCTTGTTTAATAATACAATTACAAGAAAATAGTTTTAAAAACACCATATTTAAACATATATTTCACACTGGATTTTAATTTTAAACTTTATTAATTAAAAATAACTTTATTATCTTTCTACCTCTGCATATTATACTTCTATATACACCAGTTTCTCAAAATCAAGCCCCCCCTCCCCTTATCATGATATCAAGGCCTCGCATTCAGGAGAAAATCTATTGTTGAAATTGTCCCTATAATTGCCAACTTATTACATGACTTTGTCTCGTAAGTAACGCCACCTGGTGCATACTACTGCTAATAATCCCATAGGAAAAAATGGAAAATATTTCAGTTTCTCACATTAGATGGCACTACCAACGGGAAAATCATGTGGCTTCAGCGCCCCCAGTACTGCGGTCAAAGGAAACTTGGCGAATGACAAGACTTGATATTATGATAAGGTAGCCTTGCTCAAAATATTTTTATTTTATATAAATATTTTTAACATTCTCTTACAAGTTCTTTTACAAAGTAGTTTTTATACTACAGTTAGACTTTTCTTCCCAAGGGCTCTTTAATCGAAAGACATTGATCGACAGACTGGGCGTAAAGTTGATGTCAACTTGGAAGCCCCTTAAAGTGACCCTTAAGCACTTTCAAGCACTCTTTGTATATTTTAAACTTATTTCATAATCAAATTTCTGGTTTGAACCGAAACATATTCACATGATAACCATCAAAATGACAGCTCACGATAGTTCTAGTGTTAAATTTATTAGAATTAAATTTTCAAAATAATTACTTACCAAAATCATCCACTAGCAAATCCAAATGTATTATCCTGAAAAAAAAAAAAAGAAATAGATTTGTATAATAATTTTAGGGAGAAAAAAATAATTTAAAACATAAAAGTCAAATAGTTGTTCACATACAGTTATTTACTATTTCCAGTATTATTAAAAACATTCATTTATTTTTTAATGGTTCATCTTTATAATACATTTAGTGGAATGAAAAAAAATAACAAGAGATCTTCATAAATGCATATATAATCCAGACTTTTACAGCATTATTTATTTATTTTTTTTCGTATATTAGAAATACACCCTCTTAAATTTCGTAACATTACATTTTACAGTGCATTCCTGAATTCGAGACACGCCCAATATTACGATCGGGATGTCAAATATTTTGACATCACTAATATCTTACAGTCTATTTCGCCATGTTAAATCACAGGTTATTTGCCCATTTGACAAGGAGTAGAAAATTAGTTTAAAATACTGGTGGCCAGAGCATTTAGAGCACCCATTTACGTCGGATACTAATGGTCGATGAGAATCGTCACTCGAGTGCAAAGGGTCAATTATATCAAAATATGTTTAGAAAAAGCAAGTTACGATTTTTTTACAATGTTTTTCTATAAAATCAAACATATTATTTTAGTATGAACCACCTGTAATCGAAACAATACAAAAACAGAATGTTATAAGAAACGAATAACACACTGTATACTGAAAAAAAAATCTGTAAAAGTACAGTAAAACCTCTGAAAAACGGCCACCACTGGGAGCATGATAAAGTGACCGTATTTCGGAGTTTGCCGTTATTCAGAGGTCTCACATTTTAAAAGGTCAAAATTACATTACTTTAAAATCAAAATAATTGTCAAAAATTATTTTACTTTTACACCTAAAAATGCATGCTATTATGGACACTATTATTTTACATTAAAGAAATCACTTATTCGTAATTGTTTTGCTTTTATTAAAAGAACTATATCGCTTTCTATAAATGAATAAGCATTTATACAGTTTTTTTATATAATTAATTATTATTTTGAGTGAGTGCACAAGTTTTGATTTCGGTGAAGCTAAAAAGAATATCAGAATATTATTTTATGTTACAATTTTACGATAATTGCATACTATCCTCTGTTTTATTTTTCGCCAAAATTTTCATCCTCACTGATCTTGTTTTCTATCAAATTTACTACTGTTTTAAATGTAGAAAAAACTGCCTTATCCTTATCTACAATCACATACTCGCTGGCTTTCATGATCTTTCTGGCATTGTTTAAAATGTAATTTAACTCTTTTCAGATTCCAGACTTGAAAAAATCTCATTAAATTTCAATTTTAATTCTACAGAATTGCAGTTAAACTTAACAACCCCCCCCCCAAAAAAAAAAAAAACTATTTAAAAATTTGAGAATAAAAAATATTTGAAATAAAACTGCTGTGGGGGTGGCCGTTGTTTTGAATTCGTTTTTCAGCGGTTTTTATGTAAAGTTATATCTTTAAAAGAGGATGTATGTAGGAGATTTCATTGTACTAACATTTTTTCTAGGCAACTGGGATTCCTAACACTTTTATTATAACATTAATAATAAAAATTCATGTAACAAATAAACATTTGCATTGGAAATAGAAAAAGACTATAAAGTTACAAAGAATTTTTTAGGAAACTGGGATACTTAGATCTTTTTATGTAACTACAACCCGGTTACAAATAAAATTACAGTAAGATTATTGAGCTTTTACTTGATTCTTTTGTAAAGCTATAGCTTTCTGGCGGCTGTATAAATATAATGTTATCAATTTTTGGTAATTTTGGACACCCTCCCCCTCTTTTGATATCGTATGTTATCATTCTCGAATCCCGTTCCCTTGGTAATGATATTGTTATCAAAATGTAAAAAAAAAAATTCAATTTTTTTTCTTTCTTTAGAGATATACAAAATTGGTTACATTTATTTTTCGCATACTTCATTGATTCAAATGAAGAGAAGTCAATAAAATATCGCTTTGTATCAAAAAACACTTAAAAGATGTAGTTAGTACTTAAAAATATTTTATTATAGTTTTTTGTTACATAATACATCCAACAGTAATAAAGTCTTGTTGCATTAGCACCGAACGGAAGTGGGTGGGGACATGATATTATCAACAAAACAAGGGAACAGCATTCTTTCTCTTTCCCTTTTATTTATTTGTAAACATGAGCTTAATTTCAAATATACTTCACACATGGTTTCTCGAACGATGATTATATATGCACACACATGTGACGAAGAATAGGAATGTCAAACGTTGGATTATTCCATGTTCTAGAATTAAATAATTGCATAATAAATTAGTGATTTTAATAACTTTGTGTTTTCATAAAAAAAAGATAACCAATTAAAAGAAATACGACTTACAATTTTAAACCAAAGACCATGTTACAAAGAAAAATAAAAAAATTTGATTGGAACAAAAGTGATATCGATATCAAAAGACAACCCCCCCTCTCCCCAGTTATTTCTTACGATATCATGAGTCAATTCCCCCCTAAAATGCACAGCCCCTAGCTTACAAATCTAGTTTTGCATATTGATATTTTCTTTTCTGTATAGTATACAGGTAAAATTTGAGAAGTGTAAAAGTATATTTTATTAATTTATTGCATAATATCAACTCACAGACTTAATTACTATATAAAATAAATAAACAGAAAACAATTATCTTTTAATAGTTTAGCTAAAATATAAAAGTACTAATTCTAACAAAAACAAAAAATATTAAAAATATACATTTAGGCAAAAATGCTTTTAGTGTGACACTTTTAATTAGAATATCTATAATTGAAATGTGCAAGAGAAGCTACAGACATATCATCTTTTTCTTTATGTTTCTTTAAGAGCATTGTAAATTAGTGAATATTTACGCTTACATAAATCTAATTATATATGTCACCGTTTGCCGATACATCAAAGAGCTTTATGACATTATAATTATGTGGTATACCGTTTTATTTTAAGTAGTTTTATAATTTTTACTCAATTTTCTTTTGAGTTAGCTATTCTGCACTTTATTTTTTTAATACTGTTTCTACAACTACAAATAAGAGAAATTATTTGAGAAAATGTATAAATTTTCTGTCGAAATGATTTTTAAGAGAACCTAAGTATCATGTTTATCAGCTTTCCTATAAATCCATTAAGAATTATTTATAAGTAAAAAAAAAAGTTTTCGTATAAGCAGGGTGGCAAGCAGTCAGGGAAAAACACACACAAAAAAAAAAAAAAGGGTTAAACGCCAGAACTTTGTTAAAGTGAAATTCGTGTTCTTTCATCCATTTATATTATTTGGAATATTTTCTATTAAAAAACGAGAAAAAAAAATATTGGTCCCATACAAAAAGTTTCCTCTTATTTTGACTGTGTTTTTCCCTGATCGTTCGTCCCCCAGACAACGTACTACTAAAAAAGGTTGAAGGACAATCGCTTTAAATAAATATCTGTTAAAATTAATTAATTAATTAATTAATTAATCAGTTCCTGCTAAAAACTGAATGTCGGTGCAGTTATTAACCATAACACGTTTTACCCGATTCAGTAAAAGCTTTTTTATGGAATGAATGGCATTTATGCGATCACATCATGCAGACATTTACGTATCCCTATTAGAGGAATAGCAGTTGTAAAATCATCATTTTCCTTACAGAATATTGCTTTTTCAGCGAAAATATGCCACGCTACTAAATATTTGCTCAATATCAACAAAGTAAATGTGCTTAAACTGAATCATAAGATTTTAGCGGTAATCACACACACACACACATATATATGTATTTCGAAAACTTTTTATTTAATCACCATTCTATTTAATTTAATTAAGACACCTTGTAGAGCAATCAAGTCCGAAGGCACGAGTTACCGCGCATACAAAGCCGAACGTAAACACAGCATCAGGCTCCCATCTGACAAACTATCAGTGTTTTTATAATATTCGGGGTAAATCACAAATAAAAAATCTAACCATATTATCCAATCAGTTAGGTTAACTGCGTTAAGACGCTTCCCTGAATAGTTTTGGGGGTTTATTGGTAAAAATATAGGAGAAAATAAGGGGCTAATATCTTTCTTAATTTAGATAAATCAGTTTTTCTGCAGAATTATTCGATTTGTTTCAAGTTGATATACCGGTTTATTCTGATAAGGCGCTTCTTTGATTAGATTTGGGGGATTATGGATTAAGGATAAAGGATTGAAAGGTGGACTCCCCCCCCCTCCTCTCTTAATTTAGATAAATGGGTTTTCATGTAGAATCATTCGATTTGCTTCGAACTGTAAATACTAATTTATTTTGATAAAGTTTTTTTTTTTTTTTTTTTTTTTTTTTTTTTTTTTTATTGTTAGATTTGTCGATTCATTGGTTAAGTATATAGGGGTTAAAGTAAACTACCCTCCCTCCCTTAATTTTGGTAAATTGGTTCTTCATCCAGAATTAGCATATTTTAAAAAAATAATCTAAGTCTATTCTAAAAATGAGCTTTCTTGATAGAATTTAGTGGTTCATTGGTTAAGAATAAAGGACAAACTGTGGGAGCTAAAGCCCCAGTTAATTTAGAAAAATGGGTTTTTCTAGCAGAATTATTCGATTTGCTCTAAATTATATACATGTTTATTCTGATATGGCACTTCCCAGATTATAATTAAAGGTCATTGGTTTGGTATAAAGGTTGGTAACGGGAAGTAGTAATCCCCTCAAATTATTTTTTTAGGGAAATTATTCTTTGAAATAAGAGTATAATGCACAAATTAGTGCGCATAGATTGTGAGCTCGATACCATCAGTTAAACTGGGCATGTGATTATTTGTGTCTCTACAATGGTATTTTACTATCAAATTACAGATGCTAAACTATTTGTGATTCGAATCACAAAAGAAACAATAATAATATTAATTCTATAGATACTGGTCTATTTATACATATCTTACATATTCCTTTCTATAAAAAAGTAGTTAATCAATGCAGGTTGTTTTTTATTAGTAAAAGTGGTAAAAAATTAAATTAAAAGACTACTTACACTAAACAAATATTTACATTTGTTGCATAATACAAGAAAAACTATGTAATGTAGTTGAAAACATCTTTAGTGGGACATTTTTTAAATTAACATATTTATAATTCGAAATGTGTTTCAGCAGCTTAAATCAGCCTACGCGCTACTGATCCTTTTTTTTTAAACTTCTAGACGAGCGTCTTTCAGCATTTATTATTTACGCTTAAATAATTTTAATTATCTATGTCATTGTTAGCCAATACCTCAAAGAACATTATCAAATTACATTTAATTTATGTATAAAAGAAATACGTTTCATGTTAAAAAACTATCTTTTTATTAAATCTATAGGAAAGTATTAATTACATTTTTTAATTCGCCGATAAATTTTTGTGTAAAGATGACTACAAATGTGTTCAGCATTTAAGCATACGAAAGAAAAAGATATTTACTTAGTACTATTTATGAGTATTTAACATCTTGTTCAAAGTCTGTTATATTTGATTTTTTAAATAATTATTTTATTTAATATTCTGCAAAGAATGTTTTTTAAGACACAATATTTATTTTTATGTCTTTTATTTCCAAAGAAGAAAAACAATTTTTTTTGCATATATAAAAATATATCTTATGTTAATTTATTTTAATGCAGCGGTTCCCAAACTTTTGTGCTCGCGGAGCCCTTTTTGGGAAGAACTTTTAAGGCGGAGCCCCTGAACCCAACTATACTCTGTGATTTACAAATTAATGTTTTTTATGCCTATGGATGAGAGAAATCTGTTGAATAAAAATCCGAGTCATTAATTTCTAACATTGTTCTCAGTTTGGTCCTTTGCTGATACAGAAATTCTGAATTCATGCTAGAAATTTTTTAAATCAAATTTTCTGTTGTATAACATTTTAACAGTTTTATTTAATATTACCATTATTGAAAACAATAAAATAAAAATAAGAATTAAAACCCTCTTTTTTGTATTAAAATATCTATATTGTATAATCACTTCAAGCACAGCAAAAATTATAATTAAAAATTTGTGATTTCTGAAAGCGCTTAGTAACGATGAAAACAAGTTCTTTTTTACTCGAGCAATGTTCAAACAATACTGTTAAGGAGTTAAGGACATCGAATTTTAAAATAAAAAATATCCTTTGGGGATTTCCAATATGAACTTGGAATTAAATAGCAAATGGTAACCATGTTTGGATAATGCATTGCATTCGGGCTTATGTAAAACTATTATTATTTATGGCAAAAACCACACAGACAGAGAAAAAAGGTAAGTTGTACAGTTTTCGTTTGCAGAGAAATACATCTGTATAATTCCAATATCAAATATTACATAAAAGGGACATTTAAGTCGACAAATATTGTTGTACAGAAAAAAATATAGAAAATTTAAATATATAAATAACATAAACAGATTAAAGAATTTAAATTTATATATAAGAAAATAAATTTATGTACATAATATACACAAATATAATATCTAATAAAGGGTTTTAACCCTTTGCGGCGCAGTGGTTTCATAAATATACCACTTAATTTTAATTCCCAAACGCCACATTGGCACCGGAATTTTGTTTAAAAAAATTACTGTTTACTGAATGCGTGAAATATAGCGTTTTCTTATTTACAAATAAAGTTGTTTTCAAATTCCGGTGTCAGTCATTAATGCCAACACTTAAGGGCGAATTTCGAATCAAACTGCTGATTTTACGATTTATTTTTAAATTCATTTTTGCTCTCATATGCATCAAAACTGGCAAATTGTCTTATTTAGAAAGTACACAAGATACCGTGATTGTCGATTCTTTGATAAATGCAGAAAATATTGCAAGAAAAGCAATCAAAAACGGGATTTCGAACCGATTTTTCCGAAGCGGGAGATCTGTGATCGAAAAAAAGGGTCATACTGAGAAGATAATTGTTTATAAATCAAATTCTAATGAATTGAGCGTAAAATGATATCACACGGCATCTTTTACGTCTCTTCAAAAATCCCCTCAGCAAGTTTCATGTTTCTTCTTTTAAAAATGTGTCTAAAATTGTATCAGAAAATTTTGAGATACAGAAGGTGGAAAAGCGTTTTTTCGAATACACCCTTAAGCAATGAATTTGTCCTGCACCGCAAAGGGTTAAATGATAGAAGATGTAATAAAAGTGGGTTTACAGCGACAACCTTTATTTTATTATAAAAAACAGTATAAAAATCTAAATTACTAATTACAATAAAAATTAATACAAATAAAATAAAGAGATTTTTAAAAAATCAAACATGTAAAAAGAAAAAGAAATACATACACATTACACACAAATGAATCTAGTGAGGGATTTTAAATGATACAAAATATTTTTTAAAAAGATGTTTTAAGCAACAGATATTGTTTTAAAAATGAAATACAATTTTGAAAACTATGATAGAAGATTTAAATAAGTAAAATTTAGTAAAAAATAAATATTTACAGTGATAAAAATTCCCCCCCCCCCAAAAAAATAATACAATATGTAACATATACAATTATTAAATTCCTCTATTTTTTTTCTTTTTATTATTATTCTGCATAAGTTTGACGAACAATAACGTATAAAAATTTAGTGTGAAAAATGTGCTTGAATTATTTTGGATAGTTATTTTATTATCGAGTGCAATTTTCAGCAATAGCAAGCGAATGTCTGATTCTCCATTTGATCGGTTTCTGTATTTTGTTTTGAAACTAGTGTAAGTGGAGAATCCAGTTTCACACAGATATGTCTTTGAAAATGGGAGTAAAATTATTTATTAATTTTTCTCTGTCCGAAAAGATTTTGAATTCATCTGTCAAATGACACCAAAATTCAGTGATAAGCTTGCTTTGAAAAGAGATTTCTAGATCCCTTTGAGATGTTAAATCAAAGAGAGTTTCGTATTCCTCAGAGCTTAAGCTGTGTGGGTTATTTTTTACATTAAATAGATTTAGTATCCATTTAAAATAGTCCAGCACCTTATTTTAAGCATCTGGAAAGTAATGCTCAAATGAATTTATTAGAGCTTCGAGATGATTTTGGATACTTTCTGACATTTATTTTCAAACATAATGTCATGGCCATTTCAATCATTTTAGTAAGAGTTAGGTATTTAGTTAGTAAGAATTAAGTATAAACATATAAATAAGAGAAGCTCCAAAGAACTAAACTGGTCTCCCTTTTGTTCGGAAAGCAGAGTTAACAGCACTGGCGGGCCTTCTGTTTCGATTCACGTTGTGCATTCGATCCAGAGTACTATTTCTTACTTACAATACTTACAATACTTTACTTACAATACTTACTTACAATACTTTACTTACAATATGCTAATTTCTGTAATGTTTTGTTTATTTTCTTGGAAGGCCGCGGAGCCCCTGGAAAGTTCAGGCGGAGCCCCAAGGGCTCCGCGGAGCACACTTTGGGAACCTCTGTTTTAATGAAAGACTAACTAAAAGATTTTATGGTTGCGTTGTATTTTTTATGCGTACGAATATTGTTTAATGTTGAATAAATTTCACCATATGTTTTTTTTTTTCGCCACTGTTAAAACTAAACGTTTACGTAAATAAAACAAACATATTGAATTGCATTTTTTGATAAATAATTCACTGCGTTGGAAAGCTTTTAGTATATTATTATTAACAAATGTAGCACAATTTACATTAAAGAATCAGAAAATATCATTAGCAGAAAAACATATCAGTAGTCTCTGTATTTCTTTTTATTTAACACATCATGCACATTAAAGCTTTTTAATATTAATAGAAACCTGACGCATAATATGCGCGTTTTTTAATGCAACAAAAAGGAAGCATTTTTACTATAGAAAATGTATCTCTTCAATAATAAGAAAATGTTAATTAATGGAAAATATTTTTGTATCTCAATGCCTTGGGAAAAATAAAGGCATTTATAAAAGTAAATCCATACATTTTGTTAAACAAAATAAATTTTTTTACGCTGAATTATTTTCATTGCTGCAAGGGATAAAATATTTATTCCGTATAAAATGCGTTATTATTTATTTTTCTATTCATTTAAATAGTTTTAAAATAACAAACATCGTAATAAAAACGGAAAAGTGACAGTTAATCCTATGAAATTGAGCTCGCAGGCTATCCACCCTAATAAGATATATTATAAACTTAATTCAAAGAATAATGTCCCTGAAAAAAAAGGTAAGATTATTTTTTTCTTGTTTTACCCCTTAAGTAGACTGATCAGACTACTAGACTACTCTAAACTTATCAAAATATACTGGTACATCAAATTTGAAATAAATTGGATAATTCTGAATGAAAAACCTTTTTATCTAACTTAAGGAATGATCACCCTTCCCACACCTCTTTATCTTTAACCAATGAACCTCAAATTCTAATCAGGAAAGCGCCTTATCTGGATAAACCAATGTAGCGAATTTGAAGAAATCTATTAATACTACATGATAATCACATTTATATAAATTCAAGAGGGGCGAATTTAACCACTTTATATTTAACAAATGAATGGTGAAATATTTTTAACGATTCTCTAACCAAAATCGCGTTTTTTCCGCGATTATTTGACAAAAATTGCATTTTTTAGCAATTTTTAACAAAAATCGCTGTTTTTTTTTTTGTTGTTGCAGTATAAAGGTAATATTGGAGTAAACATACAAATTTCCGCAACATTACATCAGCATTATTACAGATTTTTTTTTTAAGTGTAAAGGAAAATTTTATTAGTTTGTTGCATAATATGATATCACAATCTTAATTACGATAAAAAAAATAAACAGAAAATAATTATCCTTTAATAGTTTAGCTAGAATGTAAAAGTACTAATTCTGACCTAAACAAAAATATTAAAAATATACATTTATGTAAAAATGCTTTTAGTATGACACTTTTAATTAGAATATCTATAATTGAAATGTGCAAGAGAAGCTACAGATATATCATCTTTTTCTTTATGTTTCTTTAAGAACATCGTTAATTAGTGAATATTTACGCTTACATAAATCTAATTATATATGTCACCGTTTGCCGATACATCAAAGTGCTTTATGACATTATAATTATGTGGTATAAAATGTTTTGTTTTAAGTAGTCTTATAATTTTTACTAAACTTTCTTTTGAGTTAGCTTTTCTTTACTTTATTTTTTTAATACTGTTTCCACAACTACTAACAAGAAAAATTCTTTGAAAAAATGTATAAATTTACTGTCAAAAGGAATTTTTAGGAGAACCTAAGTATCATGTTTATCAGCTTTCCTATAAATCTATTAAGAATTATTTATAAGTAAAAAAAAAGTTTTCTTATAATCAGGGTGGCGAGCAGTCAGGGAAAAACACAAACAAAAAAAGGGTTAAATACCAGAACTTTCTTAAAGTGAAATTCGTGTTCTTTAATCCATTTATAGTATTCGAAATATTTTCTATAAAAAAATTACTGGCCCCATACAAAATATACTAAAAAAATGTTCTTATTTTGATTGTGTTTTTCCCTAACCGTTCGTCACCCAGACAATGTATTACTAAAAAAGGTTGAAGGACAATCGCTTTAAATAAATATCTGTTAAAATAAATAAATTGATTAATCAGTTCCTGCTAATAATTGAATGTCCGTGCAGTTATCAATCATAATACGATTGAACCGATTCAGTAAAAGCTTTTTTATGCAATGGATATCATTTACGCGATCACATACATGCTGACAATAATGTATCCCTATTAGAGGGATAGCGGCTGTAAAATCACCATTTTTACTTACAGAATATTGGTTTTTTAGCGAAAATATGCCACGCTACCAAAGATTAGCTCAATATCAGCAAAGTAAATGTGTTTAAATTGGATTGCAAGATTTTAGCCGTAATCATATATATATATATATATATATATATATATATATATATATATACAGGGTGTATCTAAACTACTGGGCAAAACTTTAATGGGTGATAGTACACATCAAGAAAAATAATATTAAATGGGAAACTAAGGGTCCCAAACGTTTTCCGAAGGAGATAAGCGCCATCAAAGTTTAGGGTCCAAAATTTGAAATGATTATAAAAAACGGAAAAATTGGTCGATTCGTTTGCGGTTTTCACGAAAACTATTCTTTATGTCAGTATTGTCTTGAAAATAAATTATAAAGATGAATTTCAAAAAATGCCGATAGAGGGCGCTTTAGACTTTGGAGTAACGAACAACTATTTTTTACCGTTATTTTTTGCGTCCCATTGAATTTTTTTAGAAGTTTAGACATAAACTTAAATTTTGAGCACAAAATCTGTGGTTAAGTAGCGCAAACTGAACTGTGTTCGATGGTAGTGGGTAGGTTCAAATTTCAAATGATTATAAAAAACATAAAAATTGGTCAATTGATTTGCGGTTTTCACTAAAATTATTCTTTACGTCAGTATTGTCTTGAAAATAAATTACACAGATAAATTTCAAAAAATGCCGATAGAGGGCGCTTTAGACTTTGGAGTAACGTACAACTAGTTTTTACCGTTATTTTTTGCATCTCATTAAATTTTTTAGAAGCTTAGACATAAACTTAAATTTTGAGCTGAAAATCTGAATCGTTGAGAGTGGTTAAGTAGCGCAAACTGAACTGTGTTCAATGGAGGTGGGGAGGTACAAATTTCTAATGATTATAAAAAACGCAAAAATTAGTCGATTCGTTTGCGGTTTTCCCTAAAACATTCTTTATGTCAGTATTTCCTTGAAAATAAATTTTAAAGATAAACTTCAAAAAATTCCGTTAGAGGGCGCCTTAAACATTAGAGTAACCAACAATTATTTTTAACTGTTATTTTTTTTTATCTAAATAAATTTTTTAAAAGCTTAGACTTAAATTTTGAGCTCAAAATCTGAATCGTTGTGAGTAATTAAGTAGCGAAAAATTGAACTGTGTTCGGAGGGTGGGCAGGGTAACATTTCAACTCCAGAACACAGTTCAGTTTGCGCTTCTTAACCCCTTTCAAAGATTCAGAATTTGAGCTAAAAATTTAAGTCTAAGCTTTTGCAAGCATTTAATTAGATACAAAATAACAGTTAAAAATTATTATTGGTTACTCTAAAGTTTAAGACGCCCTCTAACGGATTTTTTTTAATTTATTTTTAAAATTTATTTTTAAGGAAATACTGACATAAAGAATGTTTTTAGAAAAAACCACAAACGAATCGACCAATTTTTCCGTTTTGTATAATCATTTGAAATTTGAACCTTCCCATCCCCATTGAACACAGTTCAGCTAGAGCTACTTAACCACTCTCAACGATTCAGATTTTCTGCACAAAATTTAAGTTTATGTCTAAGCTTTAAAAATTTTAATGAGATGCAAAAAATAACGATAAAAACTAGTTGTACGTTACTCCAAAGTCTAAAGCGCCCTCTATCGGCATTTTTTGAAATTTATCTGTGTAATTTATTTTCAAGACAATACTGACGTAAAGAATAATTTTAGTGAAAACCGCAAATCAATTGATCAATTTTTATGTTTTTTATAATCATTTGAAATTTGAACCTACCCACTCCTATTGAACACAGTTCAGTTTGCGATACTTAACCACAGGTTTTGAGCTCAAAATTTAAGTTTATGTCTAAACTTCTAAAAAAATTTATTGAGATGCAAAAAATAACGGTAAAAAATAGTTGTTCGTTATTCCAAAGTCTAAAGCGCCCTCTATCGGCATTTTTTGAAATTTATTTTTATAATTTATTTTCAAGACAATACTGACATAAAGAATAGTTTTCGTGAAAACCGCAAACGAATCGACCAATTTTTCCATATTTTTTAATCATTTCAAATTTTGGACCTTAAACTTTGATGGCGCCTATCTCCTTCGGAAGACGTTTGGGACCCTTAGTTTCCCATTTAATATTATTTGTCTTTATGTGTACTATCACCCCTTAAAATTTTGCCCAGTAGTTTAGATACACCCTGTATATGTAAGTTTCGAAAATTGTTTATTTAATCGTCATCACATTCCATTTAATTAAGATATCTTGTAGCACAATGAAGTCCAAAGACACGAGCCACCACGCATACAAAACCGAATATAAACACAGCATCAGGCAGTGTTGCCAGATTGGGGATTTTTTCCCCATTTTTGGGGAATTTTGAACCTCCAGAGGAATTTTTTGGGGACTATTAACATTTTTGGGGAAAAACTTGGGGAATTATTTCCGCTATTTCAATTTTTACTTACAGACTTTGCCAATACTGGATCTGTCTCGAATTCGATTTTGATTTGGAAAAGAAAAATAAAACACAGAAATAATAGATATAAATCATGATTCTAGTGGTCGTGCTCACAGTTTACATATCTGCCTTGGACTGTCCCCCACCTGAATTTTCAGATAAGTAAGTGAGACAGATTTTGCTATCATCGCGAACAGACACACAAGACCCAAACACAGATATATATTTCATTTAATGGTATAGATTTATACAACAAAAATAATTTTATAACTTTAATTTTGTTGCTTAATAATGCTTAATTTTTGTTTCATGGAATGCCAGTAGACATATTTGAAATAGCAAAATCTACAATTGTATACTGCAATCACATTGCTACGTTTATAATTGACAATTACTCAATGAATATGGGAGCCTTTCTGGTTCTTTTTATAAGAAACTTGAATAAAAACTCTGCGGTCTTAAATGAATTAGATCTTTGCATTACTAAGTGTTCAGGACGTGCCAGAAGCGTTGATTTGCAATGTTTTTTAAAAGATTTAATTTAAGATGCTAAAAGCAGCTATATTTGTTTTGTTATTGACGAAATCACAGTGATTGATACAACATAGCCCCTTCATTCAAACCCCAACTTATTAAAGACGGTCTAAACTTTGAAAAAGTTATTAGTATTAAAAAGTGCAGACAGAACTAATGTAATGATAGGTCAGCATCATCGACCGGCAACAATTTAAATAATTAGTTTCAACGAACTCGCCGTGAAAAAATGTATCTATTATTCTCACCAATTAGCTGTGAATATGCATGCAAAATTCTGTTTTTTTTTTTTTTTTTTTTTTTTTTTTTCTAATAAATGGGGAATTTAAAAAAAAAAAATACTTGATTTGGAGGAAAATTTGAGTTTAAATTTGTTTTAAAAAATGTATAACGAAAAATTGAAAATTGAAAACTTGTCTTCTTGAGTAGCAATTCCGTTGGGGACTTTTTCTGAAAAAATCCCTGATTTGGGGAAAATTTCAGGAAGTTTGGGGAAATTGGCTTTCAACAATCTGGCAACACTGGCATCAGGCTCCATCTGAAAAATTATCAGTGTTTTTATCATATCCAGGCTAAATCACAAATACAAAATAAGCTAACCATATTATCCAATCAGCTGGCTACACTGCATAAAGGCACTTCCCTGAATAGTTTTGGGGAATCATTGTTAAATATATAGCAGAAAATGAGGGGCTAATACCTTTCTTAATTTATATAATTAGTTTTTTATGCAGAGATATTCGATTTGCTTGAAAGCTGATATACCGGTTTATTCTGATAAGGCACTTCTTTGATTAGATTTGGGAGAATATTGATTTATTATAAAGAATTGAAAGGTGGACTCCCCCTTCCCATCCTCTCTTAATTTCGATAAATGGGCTTTCATGAAGAATCATCCGATTTGATTTGAATTGTATGTACCAATTCACTTTGCTTTTTTGGTTAGATTTGGCGATTCATTGGTTAACGATATAGGGATAAAAGTAAAAGCTCAATTCCTTATTTTTGGAAAAAGGATTCTTCAGGCAGAATTAGCATATTATAAAAAAAATCTAGGTCTATTCTAATAATGAGCTTGCTTGATAGAATTTAGTGGTTCATTGGTTAAGAATAAAAGGCAAAATGTGGGAGCTAAAACCCCATTTAATTTATCAAAATGGATTTTCCTCCAGAATTATTTGATTTGCTCTAAATTATATCCATGATTATTCTGATATGGCACTTCCCAGATTATAATGGGGGTCATTGGTTAGGTATAAAGTATGGTATCAGGGGGAAGTAATCCCCTCAATTTATTTTTTGAGGAAAATTATTCTTTGAAATAAGAGTATAATACACAAATTAGTGCGCATAGATTGTGAGCTATATGCCATCAGTTAAACTGGGCATGTGATTATTTGCATCGCTACCATGGTGTTGTACTATTTAAGTACAGACGCTGAACTTTTTGTGATCGGAATAATAAAAGAAACAAGAAAAATATTAATTCTATAGATGCTGATCTATTTATACCCATCTTACATATTTCTTTCTAAAAAAAGTAGTTAAGCAATTAAGATTCTTTTTCATTAGTAAAAGTGGTAAAAGGACTATAATGAAAGGACTACTTACACTATCTTAAGCAAATATTTACATTTGCTGCATGATACCAGAAAAACTATGTAATGTAGTTGAAAACACCTTTAGTGAGGCATTTTTTAATTAACATATTTATAATTCGAAATGTGTTTCAGAAGCTTAAATCAGCTTACGCGCTACTGATCCTTTTTCTTTAAATTTCTACTCGAGCATCTTTCAGCATTTATTATTTACGCTTAAATAATTTTAATCATCTATGTCATTGTTAGCCGATACCTCAAAGAACATTATCAAATTACATTTATTTGATATATTAAAAGAAAAATGTTTCATGTTAAAAACTTATCTTTTAATTAAATCTATAAGAAAGTATTAATTAAATTTTTTAACTCACCGGCAAATTTTTGTGTAAATATGACTTCAAATGTGTTTGGCATTTAAGCATACTAAAGAAGAAGATGTTTACTTAGTTTCATTTAAGAGTATTTAACATGTATTTCAAAGTCTGTTATATTTGATTTTTTAAATAATTATTTTCTTTAATATTCTGAAGAGAATTTTTTTAAGACAAAATCTTTATTTTTATGTCTTTTATTTCCAAAGAAGAAAAATAAAAAAATCTTTCTTACATATATAAAAATATATCTTATGTTAGTTTATTTTAATGAATGACTAACTAAAAGATTTTATGGTAGCGTTGTATTTTTTATTCGTCCGCATATTGTATATTGTTGAATAAATTTCACCATATGTTTTTTCGCCACTGTTAAAACTAAAGGTTTACGTAAGTAAAACCAACATATTGAATTGCATTTTTTTAATAAATAATTCACTGTGTTGGAAAGCTTTTAATACATTATTATTAACCAATGTAGCACAATGTTTACAAAGAATTAGAAAATATCATTAGCAGAAAAACATATCAGTTATCTGAGCATAGTTTTTATTTAACACATCATGCGCATTGTTGTGTTACATTGCCATGCACATGTTAAAGAGATTTATTATTAATACAAACCAGAAACATAACATTCGCGTTTTATTTATTTATTTATTTATTTATTTATTTATTTTTTTTTAAATGTAACAAAAAGGAAGCGTTTTTACTATAGAAAATGTATCTCTTCAGCAACTAGAAAGTGTTAATGGAAAATATTTTTATATCTCAATGCCTTGGGAATAACAACGGGATTTATAACAGAATATCCATACATTTTGTTAAACAAAATAAATACTGTCACGCTGAATTAATTTCATTGCTGCAAGAGATAAAATATTTATTCCGTATGAAATGCGTAATTATCTATTTTTCTATTCATTTAAATATTTTAAAGTAACAAACATCGTAATAAAAACAGAAAAGTGACTGTTAAACCTATGAAATTGAGCTCGCAGGATATTCGCACTAATTAGATATATTATAAATTTATTTCAATGTCCCTGAAAGAAAGGTAAGATTAACTTTTTCTTGCTTTACCCAGTAACACTAAATCAATGAACCTTTGTATCTAATCAAGTAGACTGATCAGACTACTAAACTACTGTAAACTTACCAAAATATACTGGTAAACCAAATTTGAAATAAATTGGATAATTCTGAATGAAAAAACTTTTAAACTAAATTAAGGAATGATCACCTTTCCCATACCTCTTTTATCTTTAACCAATAAACTTCCAATTCTAATCAGGGAAGCATCTTATCTGGATAAATCAATATACCTAATTTAAAGAAATCATTTAATACTACATCATAATCACATTTATATAAATTCAAGAGGGGCAAATTCCCTTTATATTTAACCAATGAATGATGAAATATTTTTTAATGATTCTCTAACCAAAATTGCGTTTTTTTCGCGATTATTGACAAAAATCGCATTTTTTAGCAATTCTTTAACGCAATTCGCTGTTTTTTTTTTTTTTTTTTTTTTTTTTTTTTTTTTTTTGTACAGTATGCAGGTAAAATTGGCGTAAGCATACAAATTTCCGCAACATTACATCAGCATAATTACAGATTTTTTTAAGTGTAAATGAAAATTTTATTAGTTTATTGCATAATATCATATCACAATCTTAATTACGATAAAAAAAAATAAACAGAAAATAATTATCCTTTAATAGTTTAGCTAAAATGTAAAAGTACTAATTCTGACTTAAACAAAAATGTAAAAAATATACATTTAGGCAAAAATGCTTTTAATGTGACAGTTTAATTAGCATGTCTATATTGAAATGTGCAAGAGAATCTTTTTCTTTATGTTTCTTTTAGGGCATCATAAAGTACTGAATATTTAAGCATACATAAATATCATTATATATGTCACCGTTTGCCGATATATCAAAGAGCTTTGTGGCATTATAATTTTGTGGTATAAAAATGGTTTTTTAAAAGTATTTTATCATTTTTACTTAACTTTCTTTTGAGTTAGCTTTAATTTATAATTTTCTTTACTTTATTTTTTTGATACTATTTCCACAATATTGTATAAGACAAAATTGTTTGAGAAAATTTATAAATTTATTGTCAAAATGGATTTTTAGAAGAACCTAAGTATCATGATTATCATTTTTCCTATTAATCCATTAAGAATTATTTATAAGAAAAAAAAAAAAAAACAAACTTTCTTATAATCAGGTTGGCGAGCAATCAGGGAAAAACACGAAAAAGGTGTTACATACCAGAATTTTTTTAAAGAGAAATTCGTGTTCTTTAACCCTTCCCGGCACGGGCAAAATCTGTTAGTAAGATGAGAAATTATCGACTGACACTGGAATTCACAAACGAATTTTTTAGGTACTTTGAATTCCTTAATTTAAGCTTTTATTTTAAAACCAAATTTTAATAAAACACTATTGGTGCCGTTTGCTAGTTTAGAATTAAAATTAAATATCCCAGTCCGGGCACAGTGTGCCGGAAAGGATTAATTCATTTATATTATTTGAAGTATTTTTTATATAAAAAAAAATAAATATTGGCCCCATACAAAAAATACTAAAAATGTCCTATTATTTTGACTGTGCTTTTCCTTGACCGCTCGTCACTCTGATAATGTACTCCTAAAAGAAAGTTAAAGGACAATCGATTTAAATACATATCTGTTTAAATAGATGAATTAAATAGAAAGTTATTTTCAATCAGTTATTTTGTTAAATAAATTGGATTATACAATTTCAAATCCAGCTTTATGGCATATATATATATATATATATATATATATATATATATATATATTGATGAACGCCCTTGTGAGTATCGAACACACATTCATTGCTCAAAACTGAATTTTGGCGCAGTTACCAACCATGATACGATTCAACCGATTCAGTAAAAGCTTTTTTTTGCAATAAATGGAACTTATGTGATCACATACATGATGACATTCATGTATCCCTATTAGAGGGATAGCGGCTATAAGATCATCATTTTTTCTTACAGAATATTGCATTTTTAGCAAAAATATGCCACACTACTAAAAATTAGCTAAATATCAGCAAAATAAATGTGTTTAAATTGGATTGCAAGATTTTAGACGTAATCACAAGTATATATATGTATATATATATATATATATATATATATATATATATATATATATATATATATATATATATATATATATATATATATATAAGTTTTAAAAATTGTTGCTTCAATCGTCATACCATTCCATTTAATTAAGCCATGTTGTTGGAGAATCAAGTCCGAAGACACGAGCTACCGCGCATAGAAAGCCGACCATAAACGCAGTATCAGGATCCCATCTGACAAACTATCAGTGTTTTTATCATATCCGGGGTAATTCACAAATAAAAAATTAGCTAACCGTATTATTCAATCAGCTAGGTTCACTGCGTTAAGGCGCTTCACTGAATAGTTTTGGGGCTCATTGGTAAATACATAGGAGAAAATGAGGGGTTAATACCTTTCTTAATTTAAATAAATGAGTTATTTATGCAGAATTATTCGATTTGCTTCAAGTTGATGTACCGGTTTATTCTTATTAGGCGTTTCTTTGATTAGATTTGGAGAGTCATTGATCAAGTATAAAGAATTGAAAGATGGGATCCTCCCCTAATCTATACTGACAAAAAGCTTGCTTGATAGAATTTAGAGTACCATTAGTTAAGTATAAAGGACAAAATGAGGGAGCTAAAACCCCAGTTAATTTAGGAAAATGGGTATTTCCAGTAGAATTATTCGATTCGCTTCAAATTTGTTATGCATGTTTATTTTGATATGACACTTCCCATATTATAATTGGAGGTCATTGGTTAGGTATAAAGTGTGGTAACGGGGGTCAGTAATCAACTCAAGGTATTTTTTGAGGGAAATTATTGAGTATAATACACAATTAGTGTGCATAGGCTGTGAGCTCAATGTCATCAGTTTGACTGGGCATGTGAGTATTTGTGTCGCATCGCTACTGTGGTACTGTACTATCGCAGTACAGACGCTGAATTTTTTGTCATCAGAATAATAAAAGAAGCAAGAAAAATGTTAATTCTATTGATACTGGTCTATTTATACCCATTTTACATATTCCTTTCTATAAAAAAGTAGTTAAGCAATGCAGGTTCTTTTTTTATTTATAAAAGTGGTAAAGGAACTATAATAAAGGTCCTACTTATACTGTCTTAAGCAAATACTTACATTTGCTGCATAATAACAAAAAAAAACTATGTAATGTAGTTGAAAACACCTTTACTGAGGCATTTTTTTAATTAACATATTTATAATTCGAAATGTGTTTCAGAAACTTAAATCAACCTACGCGCTACTGATCCTTTTTCTTTAGGTTTCTACATGAGCGTCTTTCGGTTTATTATTTACGCTTAAATAATTTTAATTATTTATGCCATTATTAGCCGATACCTCAAAGAATATTATCAAATTACCTTTATTTGATGTATAAAAGAAAAATGTTTCATGTTAAAAAAATTATCTTTTAATTAAATCTATTAGAAAGTATTAATTACATTTTTTAACTCACCGGTAAATTTTTGCGTAAATATGACTTCAAATGTGTACAGCATTTAAGCATACCAAAGAAAAAGATGTTTACTTAGTACTATTTAAGAGTATTTAACATCTTTTTCAAATTCTGTTATATTTGATTTTTTAAATAAATATTCTCTTTAATATTCTGCAAAGAATTTTTTTAAGACAAAATTTTCATTTTGTGTCTTTTTTTCCAAAGAAGAAAAATAAAAGATTCTTTATTGCATATATAAAAATATATCTTATGTTAGTTTATTTTAATGAAAGACTAACTAAAAGATTTTATGGTCGCGTTGTATTTTTTATGCGTACGAATATTGTTTAATGTTGAATAAATTTCATTATATGTTTTTTCACCACGATTAAAACTAAAGGTTTAAGTAAGTAAAACAAGCATGTTGAACTGCATTTTTTTAATAAATAATTCATTGCGTTGGAAAGCTTTTAGTATATTATTATTAACCAATGTAGCACAATTTTCGCTAAAGAATTAGAAAATATCATTAGCAGAAAAACATATCAGTAATCTGTGTATATTTCCTATTTAACACATCATGCACATTAAAGCGATTTAATATTAATACAAACCTGAATTATAATATGTGCGTTTTTTTTAATGCAACAAAAAGAAAGCATTTTTACTATAGAATATGTATCTCTTTAATAACTAGAAAGTGTTAATTAATGGAAAATATTTTTGTATCTCAATGCCTTGGGAATCATAACGGCATTTATAACAGAATATCCATACATTTTGCTAAACAAAATAAATACTTTCACGCTGAATTATTTTTGCTGCTGCAAGGGATAAAATATTTATTCCGTCTGAAATGCGTTATTATTTATTTTTCTATTCATTTAAATATTTTAAAGTAACAAATGTCGTTATAAAAATAGAAATGTGACAGTTAAACCTACGACATTTAGTTCGCAAACTACCCACCCCAATTATATATACCGTATTTATTCGTATATAACGCGCACCCCTACTTTACAAGTAAAAATGGCGATTTCTTAAAATCTCGTGTATAACGCGCACCATAAATTTGATACGCTAATGAAGAATAACAAAATAAATTTCACAAAAAAAAAAAAAAAAAAAAAAAAAAAAAAATCGAAACAAACATTACATCAGACCAGAAAACAAGACGAAAATGTATTTTTAGACTTCGGGTTGTAAGAGAATGACGGGAAATAGGAGTGAGGGATAGTAAATAGAATTGATAATTAGCGTTTAGATAATGTCACTAGCTCTGTTGTGTAAGAAACTGCAAGTAGTGAAATAAATATGCAGTAATACTTCAATTAAGTAACATTTACCGAGTTTTAATATCTTCTTTGAATAATTTCTTGTTTCATATGTATATCGTTCTACTGCATCCAACAGTAAAAAATTATTCCGTGTATAAGGCACACCTAGGAGTTTTACCCTAATTTTTTGAAAAAAAAAGTGCGCCTTATACACGAGTAAATACGGTATTATAAATTTATTTCAAAGAATAATGCCCCTGAAAAAAAAAATGTAAGATTAACTGTTTCTTATTTTACTCCTTTACACTTACTCTACGGACATTCGTATCTAATCAAGTAAACTGATCAGACTACTAGACTACTCTAAACTTATCAAAATATACTTGTAAACCAAATTTGAAATAAGTTGGATAGTTCTGAATGAAAAACCTTTTCATCTAAATTAAGGAATTAATACCCCCCCCCCTCCACACACACATACACCTCTTTTATCTTTAACCAATGAACTTGAAATTTTAATCAAGGAAGCGCCTTATTGGTTTATCTTTATCTGGATAAACCAATGTACCAAATTTAAAGAAAATCCCTTAATACTACATAATAAACACATTTATATAAATTAACGGGGGGGGAGGGGCGGTTTAATCCCTTTATATTTAACGAATGAATGATGAAATCTTTTTTAACGATCCTCTAACCCAAACAACCGAATTTTTTAGAAATTGTTTGACAAAAATCATTTTTTTTTGTGACTTTTTGATAAAATTGTATTTTTTTTCTGTGATTTTTAACATAATTCGCATTTTTGTCCGTTGTTTCTTATTTTTTCTTAGAAATTAATCCCTGGTGACGACTGGAATAATTGGGTTTAGGAGCCATTTTAAAAAATCACGCAAAATAAAGAAATAATATCTTGCACAAACTGATTAAATTTGCCTGGAACCAAAAACTTTCGTTTCACATGAAATTTTATTAACGGTTTAATGGGTCAGGTACCCTTTCAAGACTACAAAAATCGATTTTTTAAAAAATAGCTTATAATTAAATATGATTCTTTGGGAACATTTGAAAACAAACCGCATTCAAAAATTCGCATTAGAAGAAGAGTTATGTTTAAAAAACTTTGCGATTTTCCTATACGATCAATGGGTGAATTAAATTTTAGCGTCAATTTTCTCAAAACAGCGATTTTGATTATTGCGCGCACGATTTCTGGAAAACGGCTGCGTAGAATTTCACAAAATTTTCGCTGAATGTATTAAACGTATACAGGCACAAAATGACCTATTATTATGTTCCTCAAATTAGAAGTTTAGAATTCACGACTACTTTTGTGTAAAAAAATATCTCGATATTTCAATTTTTTTTTTTATATTTTTTTTCTCTCGATCTATAAATTTTATTTTTTCATCGTAGGTCATTTTGTAAAAAAACTCATAAAAAAAAAAAAAAATCGTAGTTTGTTTTAGCCATTGAAATTTGAAAAATCGTGCGCGCAAGGCATGCAAGAATTATTCTTTCGTAAAAATTGTATTATATTTAAATTTAATTTAAAAATCATTACATATGTGTATACTTTTTTTGACAACTTTAACTAATAAAATAAATCCTTCTTAATATGTGTTTTCAATTTTATAGTTAAAAGTCAATTAGATACAGAGTGACTGCAATTCTTGCAGAAGTAATTTTTTCACGCATTTTTTTAGTTCAAAAGGTACCTGACCCCTTAATGGATGCGAAATATATTTTTAATTAGTAAAAGCAAACATCTTTTAAATGTTTCTAGCATCTTCAAAACAGATTGTCAGTGGTCAGTAGTCAGTCAGTCAAATTTTCACAGTAAAAAAGTAGTTCAAAAACTCACCACTAGATGACGTTACGAATTATCGAAAGAGAGAGAAAACAAAATGAGATCCCGAAACACTGAAGAGCCAGTGGACTTACACAAAAGGAATAAAAAAAAAAAGACAACAACATAATTACAATACTGCACATGCAATTTATTAAAAAAAATTGCAGTCAGTGAAAGTAAAAGTCAGTGAAACCAATGTATTTTGTTAAATTAAATTAGAAACTGCCATGATAAATCAAGATCATAATAAATAATTTATTACAAGTAAACAAATGAATGTTTTATTTGTATGAAACATAATAATTTGAAGATTAAAAAATATTTCTGCATTTTAATTAAGTATTTTTTATAGCAGATAATGTTTAATTTCAATAGAAAAAATGTTTTATTTGTGTAAAGTAAATGTAAGATTTGTTTTTTCGTAAAACACTTTTTAAAAAAGCATGCAAATACAAGAAATAATATTTCTCAGACAATCATTAAGTATGCCTGGAACCAAAAACTTTCGTTTCGATTTTACATTAGATTCTATTAACGGTTTAATGGATGCGAAATATATTTCGAATTAGTAAATAAAAGCAAACATCTTGTAAATGTTTTTCGCATCTTCAAAACAGAATGTCAGTGAAACCAATGTATTTTGTTAAATTAAATAAAAAACTGCCATGATAAATCAACATCGTAATAAATAATTTATTACAAGCAAACAATTGGACGTTTTATTTGTATGAAACATAATGTTTAAAAAGAAATTCTGCATTTCAATTAAGTATTTTGTAAGGGCACATGACATTTATACATATAACAAGCTGCGATATTGCTAAAATAAACTCTTTAAACATATTTTGGAATGAAATATTTGCTTTTAACATAAAATTTCTTAAACGGTTTAATGATTGCAAACTATTTACATTAAGTAGAATAAAATACGTTGCACATATTTCAATCGCAACTCGAAGATAGATGTTAAGCATTACCTATGCAAAATGCGTAAACGAAAAATTTATGACTTCTTTAAGAGCTTCTTTTATTTTTACCTCTCGCAATTTCAAGGAAAACTTACTCTTTATATGCTTTTATCCCCCTTTTTATCCTGCATAAAAGGTTATTGACAGCTTACGGTCTAAGTAAGTGCATCACGGCATTCAATTCCCTTGGAATATCTTGAGAATTTTTTTACGGTAACTCTTCTATTTTTTTTATTTTTCATTTTATAAAAATAATTTTTTTCACTCTTTGTCATTATTGTTCTCTTTTTTTTTCCACTAAAAGAAAGAGATAATTTTTTTTTTTGTTAGAAATATTCAAATGAAATCAACGTTTAAAGACATATATAAAACAAACATTCATTCATTTTTCATTGTTTGTTATTTACTTTAAAAAAAAGGAAATAAAAGTGGAATATTAAAGTAGAAAAAAATTCACAAAGGACTTAAAAAGCGTTTAAAAAACATTTCCCCCAGATATCTTTTACATTTTGTTTATTCATGTTTTTCCAACAAATAAAGATATTATCGTTTAAAGACATTAAGATTTAAAGCTTTTCAGAATGGATATTTAATGCAAAATTTAAATATCTAAAAGTATTTTCTTAAAGAGAGCTATAATTTAAAAAGAAAAATAAATAAAGCCTGGGTAACGCATTTTTAAAGATTTAAAATGTGGTACTTACAAGCAAAAACAATTTACTGTGTTTTATGTTTATGATTGGTTATTAATACAAGGATAAAATGTAGCGGGGGTATTTATAATATTGCTGGAAAGCAAATTACAGCCATTTTGGAATTTTACTGGCGTTCATAAAAAGAATATTTTAACATACTTTTTGAGGTTTATTAGCGTTACAATAATATGTAATTTTTTTTCTTTCTTTATATTTTGATTATTTCTTGTGGTTTATTAGCGTTACGATAACATGCACAATTTTTTCTTGATATTTTAACTATTTCTGGACAATGAGCATAATTATAGGCTTGAAATACAATATGAAGAAATAAATTATGCAAAAAGAAAGTATTCAAGTAAAAAGATTTTATTCTAATTTAAATGGTTATTTATAATACCGCTAGAATGAAAATAATTTGCTTGATTTTGAAATTTTAAGGGCATTATTAAAAATATATTCAACATTAATTTAAACAATAATTCATATACAAATTTCATGTTGTTTTCTTCTATATTACGGATGTATTTACATGAATACAGTGAAAGATACGTAAAGTAAATCAGCTACCTCATTAAAAAATTAATGTTATGGAAGTAGATTATACCATCTTATTTAAATACATATAGAAAATTTTATTAACAATTACACTATTTTTTAATATTGCATTCATGAAAAAATGAAAACTATATTTTATGTTTAATTATTTTTATTTGCCAAAGAAAATCTCCAGATTAAATATCGTGTAACATTTAAAAAATACATTCATTCTAATATATATAATTATTTATTTGTCATCGTTCTTACTATTAAAAGTAGGCAATTAATAATATTATTAAATTAATATTAATATTTAATTTCATAAGAACAAAGAGTTGTCTACAGATTTTTAAATGTATGATAACAGATAAATAAGGATTCTATAAATATTTGAAAATACTCGAATATCTATACATAAAAGCATTGGAAATGTTTGTAGATTTAAAAAAAAATATGTGATTCAACCAGTTACCAAACCTTTTGATCCATTTAAAACCCAAATTACTGTTTTTAAATTAAACTTCGGGAGTGTTTTTGAACGTTTCATTTTTTACTAATCACTTTAATTTTATCTGGAAAATGGCTTTAACGATTTTGGCTAAATTTTGTATTTTGTTTTTTTCAAGCGCAATAATACTATTGATCTTGGTCGCACGTTCGAGAACATGTGATTAAGTGGATTATTTTTGGTTCACAGTGGGTCAGTGTTAAGCTAATTTTATCCAAAAACGACTCTCACGATTTTAACAAAATTTCTTATTATAATGCTTCTGGGGCACGAAAATATCATTTTGTTAGGTCACATATGTTTCAGAATTTTTTATTAATGGGTCATTTTTGGGTTAAGCTAATTTTCTAGAAAATGATTTAAATGATTTTGATTAAATTATGCATTCTACAGTTTTTAGAATATAGCAGACCATTTGGGTTACGTAACATGTTAGAAAAGATCCGATTAGTGGGTCGTTTTGGGCCTTTATGAGTTTGGGTCAAACTAATTATATATAAAAAATGGCTAACACTATTTTGACAAGAATTTTTATTATGAAGTTTTCGGGCACGAGAAAATCATTGGGCTAGCTCATATGTTCGAAAAGTTTCGATTACTGGGTCGTTTTGGGTCATTACAGGTGAAGCTAATTTTATCTAACAAACAGCTCTATTTTTTTTTTTTTTTTTTTTTTTTTTTTTTTTACTGAATTTTGTATTTTACCGTTTTCAATCTTGAGAAGATTTTTGGAATTGATCATATGTTCGAGAAATTTTTGATTTATGGGTAATTTTTTAGAATCGCAGTGAGTGAAGCTAAACATTACCTAAAAAACGGCTCTGACGATTTTGACTATATTTTGTCCTTTTTCGTTTTTGAGATAAAAAGGATCATTGAGCTAAGTTACATATTCAAGAACATTAGATTTACGAATGCCAAAACACATACTTGGCACCAAATGAACGAATATTGACAAATTGGGATATTCTTTGGCAAAAAAATGGCATTCAGAATGTGAAGAAACATTTTAGGGATTCTTAATAGGAATATCAAGATGCATGATGTAAACCAATCTAGAGTCTAGGGAAAAATGTGATTTCGATTGATGTCCTTTCATTGTAAATGTGTATGTATTGTAAAAGTTATAAATTTACATACATACATACATATTTTTCATACTGATTGTTTTTGTAAATGATACTTTTATAAGTAACACGGTTTATAACAATAATACCGGAAGAATAATACAGTGAGAATATTATATCAAGTTAAACACTGAGCATTGCTCTGTCACCCTTGTTAATATTATATTAAACCCTTGAGAGGCGGTGGGATATATTATATCACATCTGCATTTTAAGATTTGCACCAGAAATATTTTGTTAAATTTTACTTTTTTAGCTTGGTGGGAAAACAAAAGGTCCTGGAACTGCTTTCCCTTTTTCTGGAAATAATTTCTTTCCAAATTTCTGGTGGGAGCTCAGAATTACACAAACGCAAATTCTTGTCCCTCTAAGGGTTAAAAGGAGTATCAAACGTCAAGTTCAGTGACTTTTTATGCATACTTGAGATTTAATAAAACAAATATACGTTTAATGTATATACACTGGTGTCCAAAATTTAAGCATAATTGGTAATTAAGTAATTATTTTTAAGTAATGAAAGAAATATGAATCGGAATGTGCTGAAACTCCAGGTGTGTAAACAAAATAGTACGCGTCACATATTTTCGCGAAGAGTTTTCCCCGAAATCAAACAGGGGACCGTCAACAAATTGAAAAAGAACGAAGATCTTTTGGATAACCCTGTCAAAATTAATGTAGCAAAAGCGTTCAAACTGCACATTATGATTAATTGGCTTATTGTAATGTACTGTGTTAATTTTTACAAGGATAGCATGTATACTCGTAGAGAAATTAAGGTTTTTATAAAAACAGTCCTAAATTTTTTGCTTATAATTTGAAGAGTTCTTAATATAAAATAGTGTTCTTTTTTGAAAAAATGACAAACATCATTGTACACAATACCCTGTCATCAGAATTAAAAAATAATAAAAATTGTATGACAAATGAGCAGGTTTACTAAATAATTTTTTACTGCGCATGCGTGAACGCTATTAAAATTTCATTTGCATATTATGTTAGTTAAATGTATAGAGCAATTTTTGTGAAAGTCTCAAAAACATAGCTTAAAAATTCTGAAAATTATCGTTGATAGAATGAGATCAAAATCCTTTATTCCCTAAATGAAGCAAAAAGATGAGGGGCTGTATCCATATTCCATTGTTTAGTGCCTACACAATATTGCACATCCAACTATATTTAGGTAAAACCCCTGATTTTTTTGCTTCCTTTAGCAATAACGGATTTTGAGTTGATTCTATAGGCTCCCATTTCCAGAATTTTCAAGCTATGTTTTTGAAACTTTTACAGAAGTTGCTCTATACATTTAGCTAACACAATATGCAAATGACATTTTGATATCGTTGACGCATGCGCAATGAAAAATTATTTACTAAACATACTCATTTTTCATACAATTTTTATTATTTTTAAATTCTGATGACAGGGTATTATGTACAATGATGCTTGTCATATTTTCAGAAAAAAACATTATTTTATAATAAGAACTCTGCAAATTATAAGCAAAAAACTTGGAAAAATTTAGGACTGTTTTTATAAAAACATTAATTTCTCTACGAGTATACATGTTATCCTTGTAAAAATTAACACAGTACATTACAATAAGCCAATTAATCATAATGTGCAGTTTGAACGCTTTTGCTACATTAGTTTTGACAGGGTTATCCAAAAGATCTTCGTTCTTTTTCAACTTGTTGACGGTCCCCTGTTCGATTTCGGGGAAAACTCTTCGCGAAAATATGTGACGTGTACTATTTTGTTTACACACCTGGAGTTTCAGCACATTCCGATTCATATTTCTTTCATTACTTAAAAATAATTACTTAATTCCCAATTATGCTTAAATTTTGGACACCAGTGTACATTCTCACTCTCATACTCGTCATCATCCCAAATATATAATAACAATAAAATCCTACAAAACTGTCCGTTTATTTGCAGAAATTGCGTAATTGCATAAAATTAGCATTTCTGCATAAAAATAGTGGTATTAAAAAATGGAAAGTTGGTAACTATGATTTTCTATACAAACTACACAACTCCTTTAGGAATGAATCATAAAATTAAAATTTCTAAGAAAAATAAATATCTTTATGCCAATAAACTGTCCTTTAAAGAGATTGTTAAGTAGTTTAAGAAAGAGGCTAATACATAATTATAAGGAAAAAATATTTTTGTGTAATGATGATGATATATATTGTTAAATAAGACTCACAAACAGCGAAAAACGAAACCTGCTTGTTTGAAATTAGAAACATTCCAGGAATCGAATATTTCTTATTCCTATCTCCGTAATTACTCCCATGCTGGAGATTCAGGGGCTGTAATGCCTGCATCATATTACATTTTAAAAATTACACGAGACTGGAACATAAAAAGAACACAAAATGTGACTTTCATAGGTACTTTCTTGGACATAATATATATATATATATATATATATATATTGTTTCGTAGTTTTCTTGTATATTTTTGACATAAAACTGCTATTTAAATGATTTTCTCCGTATTCAACAATAACTTTTTAAAAATTCTAATATTTTTTAACGGTTAAAAAAGCTGGATTTTTTTAAATTTGTTTTAACCCTCTAAGTATTTGGAACGTAATATTCCATTCACCAAACTTCAGGTTTCACTGCAATATAAGCAATATTTAAGATAATATTATTTTATAGTTTTTATGGACTTCCAATGCATTAAAGAATTATTAATACTCTCAAGGATTGCATTCATATTTATAATTAAGTTTTTTCTTATATAATGTTGAAAGAAGCATATTTTCTAAGCATTTAAAACATTCCCATTTGCAAGACGCTCACAGGGTTAAAACTTTTTTTTTAACTTTTTTTTTAAGTTTTTTTTTTATTATTTTTGTTAGCAAACGTATAAACCCGGGTGTAGTTGCGCCCTTTTTTTTTTTTTTTTTTCAGAACGGTATTAGTCGTGTTAGGTCTTTTCCCTCCCGCACAAAGAAAATGTAAAATAAGAAACATTTTTCCCTAAATAAGAAACAACTTTCGAATATTATACAGTAAAACCTCTAAATAACGGACACTTCGGGAACGCAGAAATTGTCCGCTATTGGGAAAACCTCAAAGATACAAAAATCACTAAGAAATGCTTAATGTGTCATGAATTGATTTTCACATGTCCTATTACCTCTGTTATATGATTAATCAAAAGTTAGAATCATTTTTTAAACAATAAAACTGAAACTGAAATAAAATTGTGCACACCTTCATCCACTGTTTATTACATTCTTATGAAAAAAATCTGTTGCAAAAGATTTCTTTTGCTTGCGATTACATGTAATTTGTTTTTTAATGTGACATTATTAGACAGTATAGAATTCCGGGCGGGAAAGGGGATTTGCACTTTTTGACCATTAAAAGCACAAAATCTCAAGACCTTCCAGGGGAACATTTCAATGCTCTGGAAGATGAGAACACTCTCCTGAATTAACACTGAACGTTGAGGGACGATTTTCACCAGACCACGATGTACATTTATTTATAATCACAAAATTTGTGATACATTGCCCTGATAAATTTAGAGACCTTTTTACTTTTTTTTCTTTTTTTCTCGTTAAAAAATATTTTTCATTATCCGAAAATAGTGTCCGCTATTCGGAATGTCCGTTATTCAGAGGTTAATCATACAAAAATTTAGGTTTTGGGAGTAGGGATCGGAAAACTGTCCGTTAAATAGAGGTGTCCGCTATTCGGGAGTGTCCGTAATGGATTGTTTTACTGTATTTTGATGAAGTTATAAATTGCAGTTTACTTAAATCATGCATTTTATTTATGAGATTTGGACTGAAGGGAAGAATTAAAAATTAACTGTTATTAAGGTTTGTTCCATAGATTTTTCCATCAATTTCAACTTTCTAGAAAAAATGTCCCTGAAAGAAAAACTTGTTGCTCACTATAGAGGTGAAGTAATATTTCCTAAGTCAACTACTTGGTAATTTTTCATTGTATTTGTAAGGGTATATGAGTCAGGAGAAGAAAATTTATAAGGATGGTAAAAAGACCAATATGCGACTACTGCTGGATAAGGATGTAGTGGAGGGTATACGGGAGTATACGCCGTATACCTTCTGAATTTTTAAAGGAACATCGTATACCCTCTGTTTCTCAAAAAAGCTGTAATATACACACTCTAGGGTATACACTCTGCGTTGATCGTATACCCTTTGTTAGAGCGTATATCCTCTGTCATTTTTATGACTACACTCCTCCTGTTTGGTTAAGCGAAACTTTTTCATTTTAAATTTAATGTCATTTTTTTAATTGTCTGTATGCAAAATCCGAAATATTACTTTGATAGTACCTAAAATTAATGTTATATCAATAATAGGTTTAATATAATTTCTAATATTTTAACTATAATTAAAAAAATCAGATTCACTGAAATAGTGTTGAATGTTATATCGTTAATTAGTTCGAATATTTCCAGGCATTGTTTCAAACGGATAATACTTAGACTTAAAGACTACATTATGTCCGTTGTTCTCTATAATTAGCAGCAGGATTAGGAATTTAATTTAATTTTTTGAAGTCTTTAATCTTAAAGTACACTCTTTTTTCTTCGAATATTTCTTACATTGTCACAAATTTTACATAATTTTTGGATCTTTTAATATATATCCAAATATATTAATCTAAAAAACAGTATTTATAAAAAGTATTCAATAAAATATTACTATAAATATTTAATAAACAAGGCTACAATAAATGTATAATACTAATATGTGTACATCAATATACGTTTATTGTAATATTAATCACAAGTAAAAAAAATAGCAAGGTTATCTATTGTGATGATGGTTTAAGCAATGTTTTCTTGCTTGCATTGCATACTCGATGTTAATTTGTTAATTTATTAGACAGTTGCACGTATAATGTAAGAAAATTATTTCAACACTACGAGGAACCCGCAAAAAGGATTAGAATCTATCAAAGATTTAGGTATGAAATTTCAACTCTGTAGTTTTACAAGTGTAAACATAAATTTGTGGTAAATACATAACTGCCAAATTTTCCGATTCTTTGAACCGGAAAAATTTAATAGAAATTTTTTGCCTGATGTAATTGGCGGATTACGACGATTTGAAATGGTATAATTTACTATATAAAATTTTTCCGGGCCAAAAAAAGCGGAAGATTGCAAATATATTGTTTAAATTTATAATTTCTAAAATGGTAACAAAAGAGTTGAAACATCAAATTATTCAGACAAATATTTTCGATAAAAATGACTTATCTTATACAACTGGAAATATTCTGATATCTAATCATTATATTCATTTAAATTCAACATAGCAACAGTAAACAAATCCTAGTTCAGTTTTTTTATTAATTTTTAAATAAAAAAAATAAGGCATCCATTAATTTTTGGTATGTTTCTGTAATGAATACAAATTATACATACATTAATTAGCAAATAATTTAAAACATGCTTTTTTGCGTACCTATATTAAGTAAGGATTTTTTTTTTTTTTTTTTTTTTTGCTGAATCTGCGATTCAATAAGCATATGTAAACTCTGTGCAGTTTTTTCTGACCTTTTTTTTTTTTTCGTGGAGCAACCGAAATCGGAGAGGAAAAGCGTGATATCTACGTAAATTTAAATCATCGGCAATTTTGCAGATAATTAAGATGCAAATTTTAAATGCATGTTTGATTAATTTAAAGAGTTTTTCAAGCGAGGAGCAACAGGAGTTGTGCTAAACGCATTAATCATAGGAGTTTTTTTTAAATACATTCGGGAAAAAAGCAAGAGATTAATATTTTTAAAACGATTTAATTAAGCATTTGATTTCGTAAATGAAAGAAACTAAATAATCCAGGTACATGTGCTCAGTTTGATTTTTTAGAAAATAATTTAAATGAGTAAAAAAAAATCGTCCATTTTTCTGAAAATTATTACTGTTTCCTATATCTATATTTAAAAAAAATCACTTAAGATTGCAACTGCAGTTGTAATTAGCATTTTATAAATTTGTTGATGCATAGAAATATAGATTTAATATTTTGGTTGTATATTTATCTTGTATGAAATTATATTATTTGTTATTTTAATATTTAAATATAAATTATGCGCTCTTTGAAGTTTCATATTAGATATTTACATTTAGAAATAGTTATTGTCTATTTAAATAGAGGAATGTACTAGGCTCTTTTGTATCTGATCAGAATTAATATTAGTTTAAAAACTAGTTGGATGTGGCAATCCCAAAACTTTCTTCTATCGCATACATGTTAGTAACTTGAAAATTCGCTAACGCAATGCCAAAATTAAATGTCAATCAATGCCCATCCTGAGGTTTCTTCTAGTATGAAATTTCGTGCATTAGTTATTGAATTAAGACTACTGCGAATATATGGAAAATATAGGATAAAAAAGCCAACTGCTTTGCGATTTACACCAAAATATAATCAGCAATAGTATTTATCAAACTAAACCTAATTATGAAGTTTGATAAAATTCTTGTATTAGTTCTTAAGATAGAATTATTATGGAAATCGGGAAAAATTCAGCATAGCAGCGCCACCTGTTCGTCGATTAATACCAAAACGTAAACAGAAATACTTCACGTTAAGGATTCACTGAACCTGAGCTTTAAAGATAACACGTGCAATAATTCTTCAGCTATAGCTGTTGCAGAAATCGTAAAAAAGGCAGCATAGAAGAGCCACCTGTTAAGCAATTTACAACAAAATATAAATTACATCCATTCAGGTCAATCACTAACTGAATCAGAAATTTGGTGAAAATGCATAAATTAGTTCTTGAGATAGAGCTGTTTCGAAAATTGTGAAAAAAGCAGCATAGCAGCACCACCTGTTGAGCAATTTACATAAAAAATTAATCTCCGCCCCCTATTAGAAAAACAGTTTTCAGAAATATGTTATTGTGCACGGATACTACACAGAAAGAAGCAATTTTATAAATTCACTCATTTAATTCTATGTGAGAGAAAAAATTTGAGAATGTGAGAAAAAAAAGTCCATCGTAAGAATGATTTCGCTTCTATAATAATCTCGTTTTATCTCATGGTGTTTTTAGCACACTGCAATCCACATTTCAAAATAATCATTTAGGTACGTATTTTTTGTGATTGTGGTAAATATGAAGAAATAAAAGAATAAATTAAATGTAAGAATTTGCACTGCACAAAGGAATCGACTATGTACCGCTTCAAAATTAGCTATCTCTTAGCAACACTGACAAAAAAGATTATCTAATAATAAAGTACCTAGTGTAAATAATTTCCTTCTTTAACGCTGATACATCAAAATTATACCGACAAAAATATAATTCAGTTTTCAATTCTTTATAAGTCTACTTTAATATAATAGTATTAATTTGATTTATATGTAACAAACAGCATAATTTCATCCTAGAATTTTTTTTAAATAATGTTATACGCATGACAATTAAGGGTATATTCCGATCAAAACCACTTATTTTCAGATTTATTTTAAAATTTATTTTTGTTCTTAAATGCACCAAACATTCAAAATCTCTTGTTTAGAAACTACAGTAAGTGCCGTGTTTATCGATTGTTTGGTAAATATTGCAATAAAATGCTGTCAAAGTTGCCAATTTCATCAGAAATTTCCGAACCTGGAGATCTGGGAATGAAAAAAATGATCGAACTCAGATAATAAGTGTTTCTAAATTAAATTCTAATTGATCGAAAAAAGACATCACACGGCATCTTATACATCTCTTCAAAAATCACTCCAGCAAGTTTTATGTAAAAATTAGTCTGAAAATCTATCGGAAAATTTCGAGCAGTTGAAGGTGAAAAATCATTTTTTCCAATACACCCTTAAACGAAAAAAAAAGTGGATAAATTGTAATGTTATTTTCTCTGCATTTTGTTTTAAATGATCAGAAAATATGGTTATTTCAACATTATAAGAAAAAACATAATTACAAATATAAATGTATTCCTTGAGAGTATTAATCATTCTTCAATCTATTGAAAATTCATTAAATCTATAGAATTATGTTATCTTAATTATTGCTTATATTGCAGTGAAACTTGGAGCTTAGTGAATGGAATATTACGTTCCAAACGCTTAGAGGGTTAATAAAATATTTTTATGAATTTAATGAATTAAATTTAGAGAAATAAAAATGTTGTTGATTGATTGATGTTAAACATTTTGTACCATATCACTTAGAGTTTGTACAATTGTTATTAATGAAGAGTTGATAATTTTATTCCTGACAGTAATACATAATTAAAGTTTAAACATTATTAAACACTAAACAGCATTATAAACATTAAATGAAAAAAAAGAGCAGAATATATATGAATAAGAATATATTGAAATTATTATAGGAGTTTCTCAAATAAGCATTTTATTACAAGGTCACTATAAGCACTATTGGAAAACATTGATGTATAAAAATTATATAATTTATTAAAGGATTTACGATATCGAATTTTTAACAGTAAATTATTTAAAAAAAGTGGTTTTATATATGTTTCACCAATTTATATCCTGATACTTTAAAATTAATTGAACTTTTTTTAATTAATAAAAATCGCCTCTACGGTTGTTAGAACTGATAAACGTACATAATAATATTTTTTCGTAAGATTCTTTTTAATAAATCTTTATGTTACAATAAAAAATAAATGTTTACAATATTACATTATTTTCAAAGAATAAAGAGATAAAAAAATATGAATATTAGAAAAAAATATAACAAGTTATCAGAAAAAAAGGATGTAAAAAAATAATTTATAACCAATAACACTAGCTGATGACGCATCAAAATTTGATTTACACATTGATATTAAATAATTTTTATGGTAATGGAAAACTGAAAATTACCTTATTTCATCCATACGTGTTTGTTTATATCTTGAAAATGTTACTCACATTGAACAACTTTTTTTGATTACATAAAATCCTACTTTATCTCAGTGAAAAGCATTTTTTTTAACTTAACATTTGCCCTGAAGAAATCCGTCTTATCTTGAAAATTTTAAATACTTTTAAAAAGAGAACTGTAAGAATAGTTTCTAGGACATTTTTCGAAAGTAAAAAGAGGCTTTTAAAAAAACAAAATACAGCTCAAACAAAGCAAAAAAACTTCTTGAAAGTTAATTCAAGAGGGGAAGATTGTCTTTTTATTGCGATATCTAAAACGAGATCTTTTGCTTACCCAGTTTCACAAATGATAACAAAGAAATAAAAATCTGGATTGCAAAGTAAAACAAACAAATAAACAAACAAAAAACCAGTAGCATCAGAAACAACAACAAAAACAATAAAAAAAGCAGAAAAAAAATTAAACTTGATGAAAAAAATTGGAAAACAAGTAAGTTCGTAAGGAAAGTCCTTGTATCTTGTGGAATCTCAAGATAAGCTGCCAAGGCAGTTTTTTCTGAAGTTTCGATATAATATATAAAAAAATGAAGAATAAAAAAGCACTTTTAATATTTGTTTAAAGATTTTGATACTCAAGGGTACTTAGGGTACTTAAGCAAATCACAGAGAGTTCTGAAAATTTCGTAAAAAAAATTTAATGTTGAAAGAAAATAAACATCGAATGGGAGATTTTTTTACAAACATCGATAAAAAAATTGGGATAAAAACTTAATACAGAAAAATAAAAAATACGTTTATTTTATTAATATTCATTTAATAAATATTCGATATTTAATCTTGATTTATTTGAAGAATTTTCCTTGAAAATGCAAAAGAAAAAATTAATAAAATAATACAAAAAATAAATGCTCTCTAACTTAAATTTAAACATTGTTATTTCGAATGCTTTATTAAAACATCTTTTAAATGAATGGTTTATTCATAAATTTGAAAAAAAAAAATATTTTACCCACTTAAGACGTAGTTAAAAAAAATTGTTTTACAAAATATATTTTTACTAAAATATTCTTTACCTTTTCAAGAGCCATCACAGTAGGTTAATGACCTAATGTGTAGGTTCCTATATTATCCTTACTATTCGTATATTTGGTATATTTGAAGCTTCACGGATAACAAGATAAGAACGATCTTAGATATATATTAAAAGAGGTGAGCACAAAACAATTGAATTTCGCCGCCCTTCACGAAAAAGTTATTTTCATTTTCTTTTTAGTCTGCTTACTTTAATGTATATTAGAATCTATATTTAATATATTTAATGCTTGTCTGATTGAATTTTGTTTAAAAATAATTCAAAACTATATGAGGGCTGCCACATACGACTAATTTTGAATTGTAACTGGCACCACTTTCTTTAAACAGAATTCTTTAACAGGTGTTTAGACAAGATCAGCCAGAAAAATATAAAAGTAGTCGCTGTGGCAGCCCTTTATTATTAAGGACACATGGGACGTTAAATGGTGTAAATTTTTGAGTTTTTATTTATCAGCCGAAAAAATAGAGTTAAAAGATTATGCTGCTGAATGATATGGACCTAAAAGATATAGTGCTGGATAGAGGTCTGCACGGGCCGGGCCCTAGGCCGAAGCCCGAGCCCGGCCCGCGGGCCGGGCTCGGGCCTTACTTCTGAAGACTCGGGCCGGGCCGGGTCTAGTCACTAATCCTTTCGGGCCGGGCCGGGCCGAGCTTAGTCACTAATCTTTTCGGGCCGGGCTGGGCTCGGGCCTTAATTTTTTTGCGGGAGTATCGGGCCGGGCCTAACTTTTTTTTCCGTACGAAGCCGAGACTGATTCCATTCTTTCTAGTTTTAATGAACCAAAATATTCAGTTCCTATTGAATCTTCCTATATTAAAATCCTTTTCTCGACTTTTTATAAATCAGTAATATTTGACTTTGTCCAAAAATTTCTGCAAAAAAAGTATATACTTTTAAGCCGTCATTATTCTACAATTAAACATTAGAATTTATTCCTTTTAAAGAATCGTAGATTACTAGGCGTTTTAAAATAGAATTAAACACACACACACACACACACACACACAAAAAAAAAAAAAAAAAAAAAAAAAAAAAAAAAAAAACATGATTATGACGGAATTTTTTTTAAACTGAAAACTGAAAGTTTCTTTTAAAATGTTCATCCATGCAAAATGAATACAACAATACGGGAGAAAAAATATATTAAACATTTATTATCTGTCAAGAAGGGAATGCATTTTTTTTTTTTTTTTTTTTTTTTTTTTTTTTTTTTTTGTTCCAAAGCCATTTCGTCTTTGGAATTTTTACCATATACCGCTTTTTCGATTTTTTGTCTCCATTACATAGAATATGGATTAATAATACTAGTGATAACTGAAACATTTACATACAACAAACAAAGATTCATTTAAAAGCATAAATATCGCAGCCTACGGCACTTCTGTATAAATAGAGATTATAAACATGAAAAAAAAAAGACTAATGTAATTTTTTTTTGGTCAGAACTCTTCCATAAGATTTAAGATCAATGTTCTGTAGAAATGCACTCGAGCCGGGCCGGGTTCGGGCCGAATTTTAAACTTTTTTCCGGACCGGGCCGAGCTTGGGCCGAAATTTTAACTTTCGGGCCGGGCCGGGTCGGGCTAATATTTCTTTCGTTCGGGCCGGGCCGGGCCCGGGCCGAAATTTTAACTTTCGGGCCGGGCCCGGGCCTGGAAATTTCGGCCCGTGCAGACCTCTAGTGCTGGAATATTTTAAAATAATGCATTTTATGCACTGCGGGTCTGTATATATTTTGTTTTTTTTTTCGAAATGTGATTTTTTATGCTGATGAAAGTTTACTTTCGGTGAACAGTTGATACTTCCCGAAATCGTGTATTTAACTTATTTCTTTAAAAATATTTAATATTTAAAAAATATTTCATGTTATAATATCTAACATATTTCTACTATAATGTTTTTGTATTCTTATATTTGGTTTATTTGAAGCTTTAGAAATAACAAGATAAAAATGATCTACGAAATATATAAAAAAAAGACAGTGAGTACGGAACAATTGAATTTCACTGCCTTCCTCGAAAATGTCATTTTCATTTTCTTTTAATCTGATTAGTTCATTATTTTTTAGGACCTATATTGAATATATTTAATGCTTGCCGATTGAATTATGTTTGAAGATTATTTGCAAATTATATTTTTATTAAAATATCTTTTACGCTTTCAAGACTCATTAAAGTAGGCTAATGACCTATTGTGTAGGCTTCTATTTTATCCATACTATTCGTATAGTTGGCATATTTGAAGCTTAGACAAGAACGATCTAAGATATATATTAAAAGAGATGGATATAGAAAAACTGAATTTCGCTGCCCTCCTCGAAAAAATTCTTTTCATTTTCTTTTTATTCTGATTACTTTAATATACGCGGTGAGCATGAAATACTGTGCTCATTTCATTTTCTATAAAACAAAAACAAATTATTGTACTAATGTATGTATGTATTACTATGTATTTGTTTATCATTTTATTTACAAGCATATTTCACACAGTTTTAATTTTCATATTCAAAAAGTTGTACATGAGCTCCAAACGTAAAACATCGGGTTTATATTCAATTTCACGTCAAATGGATCGGAGCGTCTCAGCGGTTATTCCTCCAATAACTTCCATGATTCGTCGTTTTAGATCAGCAATATCGCGAACATGTTGCGTACACCCGCATAGCTGCTAACTTCTACAGATATTTCGCACCACAAAAATTTAATATAAAATTTTTATTTAAAACAATCGCCATAATCTTTCGATTTTCAACGATGAAACAAGACAAAAATTTCTTTTTCATTTTAGCGGTGGGAAATATTCGTAGAGGTTGGGTATATAGGGGAGTTATGTTGGGTGACCGTGGAGAATAACACATGGGGCAATACACACTATAGCTGTATCACACGGGGAAAGACAATAATGCAAATATTTTACAAAACATGTTCGCTCATTTGCTGCGTGTTCGGTAAACAGATTTTTCAAACTTCTTGCGGGGTTAATTAATTTCTCGCTCCGCTTCTATTGGTCAGTTGATCAGCGCTTTAAATGAATGGCTAACATTTTCCGTGCCGGTCGGAAACGCTCGATGAGTAAGAATAGTGAGTAGAATTCTCCCCATCATAAAGGTCACGCAACTTTTGCCTACTGTAAGGTTGTGTAGCGGTAAAAGTTCCGATAAAGGGGTCCGTGTAAATACAGCTATAAGGAATCTGTCCTGCCCTACGAATCCATTGTCTAGGAAATGTTTCCTTCAGGTAGCTTTTAACAATGGTACCCCAACGGGGTATTGCGTCATCTTGCTGGAAATAAACGTGGCTGAAAAACAAACTGTCTAAATCGCTTTCGCATTTGACTAGCAGTAGCAATAGCTACATTCCTTTGATTGTGTTTTATAGAAGATTAAAAAGCGTTCAATAATTTATGTTCGACCTATATTTTAGAATCTATATTGAATGTTTTTAATGCTTGTCTGATAGAATTTTGTTTAAAGATAATTCAAATATATCATTAATTGCTAAACTGATCATTATTTTTGAAATAACTTTCAAATATCTATTTTTTATGTCATTTACAGAATTTTTTATTTTTTATTACAAGATCTTTAAAACTGAAAAATTTCTCTAATTCAATCAGGAAAAATGCTCGGATTAAATAATAGAAGTAATTTATAATAAAATTTAACTAATGCAAATAAAAAATTATGATTGGACTATGGATGCACGTACATGGTACGGACAAATCATGATTGGCAAAAACACATTGCCCGTACGCGTAACGGGCAAAACAGGGAAGCAGTTAAGGACATATGGAACTTAAAATGGTTCAAATTTTGTATTTTTAACTATCAGTCTAAAAAATGGAACTAAATGATTCAGGTGCTAAATGATAAATACCTAAAATAATATGATCTTGGAAGGTTTTAAAATAATATACTTTATGCTCTGCACGTGCGTTTATATTTTGTATGACTTTTTCTCGATATATGTTTTTTTTATGCTGTGGTACAATTTTTTTATGAAATTTTATTTTCGGTAAAGAGTTGAAAGTTTCCAAAATTGTATAAGTAACTTTTTTTAAAACTAACATTGTAGGTCTGGGTAAAATAAAATAAAATAATGAAAAATATGTTCTTAAAATGTTTAGAGTTTTCAAAGTTTTAATTCGATTTCTTTTATGGCAAAATGAAAATTCCTTCTTATCATTCTCAAAAAGTGTGAGTTCTGACAACGCAATTTTAAAATATATTAAAGTAATATATTCAACAGTTTTTTTCATATTTCTCTTTTTCTTCCTTTCTTTTTTTTAAGTGTACTAATCAGACATATTGTTAAAATGTCTGAAAATGTAAAAAATCAGTCATATTTTTAAAAAGGTATATATTTACTTGTATATAACATAAAGGCTTGGTTTCACAGTAACTACGTGTTCCTATTCTTCCCTTATCATTATTACCTGTTTTCATTAACCCTATTAAAGTTTGAATCGAAATAAATAAAGATTGTAACATTTGTTCCGATTCACCCTTATCTGCGGAGTGAATCGGAACACCATTTAAAAAAAAAATAATATATATATAAACAGTAAAAAAGTTTCGCTTTTCCTTAAAAAGTAAAGAACAAAACAAGACCGAAGTTTCCAGTAGAAAAAAAAATCAGTTGTTGCTCTTTTTAATTTTAAATTTGAAAAGTGTTCCGATTCACCCCATTTTACGGTACATATTAGTTTGACATATTTACCATGCATATGTTTGATAACCATCGTGTTTTTTAAATACGTTATTAACTCAATAATAAAGTAAACATTTATAACATTGTAACATTGTACAGACATGTACAATGTTGAGAGTACTTCCTATAGCAAAAACAAAGACGAATATATATTTAAAATACGTTAATGTATACTAACTATACTTACGATTCAAACCTCTTATAACAATAATAACAAATATAAGAAAGATAATAAATTAATATCACAAATTATATTAAGATAGTCAAGACAAACAGAAAATGTTTAAAGAAATACTATCATACTTTTTTATTTATTTTTTAAGTACGTAACCAATTAAGTACGTTTGTATACACCCACTTTTAAGCGTGCAACCTACGCTTATATATAACTTATGCGTAAATATACCTACGCTTCAAATCTGGAATAAAAAATCAGAGGGCAAATAAATGTAATAATTTTTTTCGCTCCGCAGATGATATATCTGTTTTAGAGAAATACAAAAGATTGAATTAAACATTTGATTAGATATGACAATATTGAGTTCTTATTTTTATTAACATTGATTTTAAATATAATATAGTCGAAACGGTACTAATCAAAAATACCATTATCATGCTTGTATTTGTTCTTCGTGAACTTCAACCTTTTAAATAATAATTTGTTAAGATTGTTTGATATATTTTTTTTCACATGGTCCTTTAAAATATTCTCTTTGTTTGAATTTTTTCAAGAGTTAATTTTATATTAGTGTATAAAGTCAAATGATCCATTAAGACATCAATGACTTTAAAACTTACACTTTAACATCTTAGAAACATATAAAATGCTTAGTCATGAGGAATAAGCACATTCTTTCACCGTTATGAGAAAATTCAAACGATGTATTACGAGACGCGTAGTAAATGATTCCTACAAAGTTAATACAATGAAATTCTATAGAACTTCCTTTATCATTTCTCTAAGGCACGTGTGATCAGCATTAAATGTAGGGGATCAACAATAATATAAAAGAATCTTGGACGTAAAATTGTATACTCGCCAAAGAAATTCATTACATGGAGTAACGTAGAACATCCCAGCATTACTGTTTATTGGAAATTAGAAACCACCAGGGGTTAGGAACTTGCTGCGTTTTCTCGTTAACTACTCCCTTGCTGAAAGCCCTTGTAAATATTACAACATGGTGGGATGCACGAGTTTGAGAAACTCCGAGATAAACTCACGTATTTCCGTTTATTTTCAGGTTAATGCTTATATATTTTTGTTTCACGTTTAGTCTAAGGTGATGCGATAGAAAAGGCTCCTTTGGCTTCAAAGTAAAACAAATTACAAAACAGGAATATAGCAAGATCATTTTAAAAATTAATTCAATAACATAAAAATGAATATTGTATTGGAATGATACTAATCAAAAATTCAATTCTCATGCTTGTGTTTATTGAAATCTTGAGCATCAACATATTTTTAACCATAATTAGTTAAGATTGTTTTATATATTTTCTTTTACGTAATCCTTAAAAAAAGAATTTTTAAATGAAATTTGTTCGAAACCTGTATCTAAATTTGTTTTTCAGTTATAAATTTTTTTGTAGTTTTTGATACTTTTTGGCATCGTGGCAACAGAAGAATTCTATTTTTGGACATTAAACGTGGGCCAATCAGAAAACGAATAAAATAAAAATCAGAAAGAAGTATTCCATTTCTAGACATTAAGCATGGACCGATTAAAAAAATAAACAAAATAAGTTGCAGAATTCTACCAGTAAAAAGATACAGATATACTTCAGATTTCCCGATTCTCAACCGAGAACAACAAATATTTTCCAAATAATTAAAAAACATTTTTTGTTAGGACGATTTTATAATTTAATTTTATTTAAGTTTCTGAGATCATATGATCAATCTATGACCTTAAACTTTACGTAAAAATTCCTCTCTAACATCTTAGAAACATATAAAATGCTGAGTCATGAGAAATAAGCACATTCTTTCACCATTATGAGAAAAGTCAAACGATGTATATACGAGACGCGTAGTAAATGACTCCCACAAAGTTAATACAATGAAATTCTATAGAACTTCCTTTATCATTTCTCTAAGGCACGTGTGAGCACTGAGCAGCATTAAACGTAGGGGATCAACAAATATAAAAGAAACTGGGACGTAAAATTGTATACTCACCAAAGAAATTCATTACACGGAGTAAGGTAGAACATTCCTGCGTTACTGTTTATTGGAAATTAGAAACCGCTAGGGGTTAGGAGCTTGCTGCGTTTTCTCTTTAACTACTCCCTTGTTGAAAACCCTTATACATATTACAACATGGTGGGATGCACGAGTTTGAGAAACTCTGAGATAAGCTCACGTATTTCCGTTTATTTTCAGGTTAATGCTTATGTATTTTTGTTTTACGTTTAGTCTAAGGTGATGTGATAGAAAAGGCTTCTAAGGATAACAAATTTGAAAACAAAGAATATAACCAAGTACATTCATAAAATTACCTAAACAACAAGAAAATAAATATTATACTAATCTTTCGTTGCGGAAAAACTGACAATACAGTATGATTACCAAGATTACCAAATCTATAGCAAAAATTAATCCATTTGTACTTATAAGTGATAATGAATAGTACATAAATTTTTTGCCGATTAAAACTCCATTATGTAATTAATAAATAATTCCTCAATAAATAAATAAATAATATAAATAAAACAAAAATTTAGTAGATATATAATCGAACGAATGTTTAAACCGCTAAAGATTTCAGAATGAAAAAGGCTATTGCAAGCACCAAAATATTTCACAGTTTCTATGGGTATGAGCATTTCTCTCTAAATAAATAAATAAAAAGTTATAAATAAAACACAAACTTTCGACATATATAATAAAATCAACGTTTAAACAATTGAAAATATCATAATAAAAAAGGCTATAGTAAGCAGCAAAATCTTTGGCCATTTCTTTTGGTATTAACCCGGGAGAATGTGCGCTTTACGAATGATGAATGGTTTTAACTTTGCCCCCAATAAAATCAAATTATTAAGATTGAGACAACTGTTACAAATTTTGCGATAAAGTAAGTTGAAGATTACTTATAAAAAATTAGTGGTTCCAATTGTAAAAACCATACGCACTCCGGGTCTTTTAGGCCCTGGCGTCATCCCGGGTTAAGTGGGTAAATGCAAGTAATACAAAAATACTTAAAAGAAAAGATTTACATTTTTATATGAATATGTTGCGGCCAAAACCCGGAGCCTGGCCAATTCTAGAACTGGCCGGCCAATACCGGAACTGGCCAAGCTTCCTGGCCAAAACCCGAAATACATGAAATGATAAGCGTATTTCGGGTTTTGGCCGGCCCGTTTGCGAACTGCCCGGGGAGCCTTGGCCAACATCAGAATAGAGGATTTAAAGCTACTCCTTTGAATGCGGGGCCGTCATGAAATTTCTCTTAGAAGTTTATTATTTAGAGAAGGAAAGTTTATATTTAGAGAAGAAGCCGCCGCTTAGCGACGGCTGGTAAGATGGCAGATAAGTACATAACACAGTAAAGTACACTGTAAAAAAATTGACTCTTTTGCTGCATCGCCACTCCAACGCTTTTATAGAAAACGATTACTTTACTGTGTTATGGAGCATTCTCATTGGTCACAAAAGAGATATTCTATAATAGCTGTGGAGTGACGCTGCAGCAAATGGGTCAAATTTTTAACAGTGTAGTACTATTGAAATAATCGCCACGGGTGATTTTCAGGAAACGCTATTCCTACAAAAGACGAGGAACTTGACGTCAAAAATTCTGCCCAATCAGTTTCGATTAGGGAAAATCCCGTTGGAAAAGCAGGAATATGTATCGATTTAATATGCTCGATTACACCGTGATAAACGAAGATTTGAAATAAACATCAAATACAAAAGTTACGTATTTTTGTCCGTAGAATACGAATCTGCAATAAAAGATGGGGGTTATAATTTAAGATTTCAAATTTGGACCCCCTCTGACCCGCAGGGGGTCGGTTTCGAAGGTCAAATTTGGTATCACAGAGTAGCTTATTTAAAAATATTTAACACGTATATTTACGGTTTTCAATCTCATATGTATTTCTCGAGTTATTCGGCCGTTTCCTGACTTTTCGGACACCCTGTATATATATATATATATATATATATATATATCAAAACTTATGCGAGACATGATCTGCAAACTGCATTATTTATGATTACATTTATTTAACACTAACAAAAACTAATTCAACCAAGTCTATTTTATCTTCCTCTAACAGATACAAAACCAGAGTTATTCCAATATTATATTCCCAGTAATATTTCATCCTTGTTTAAGTGGTTTGTGGCATTTATCTATTCTAGTCTATTGTTGAATGAAACGGTGCAGTTTAGATTATTTATTTCACTATTAACTCAGTCAAACATAACTAATGACGCCCTCTTTAGCGTTAATAAATGGCTCCCTTGGTTCTCCAAGTACGATTATGTTTTGGATATATTCTCTTTTAATAATTCACATTTGTGGCTACAAACGAAATAAATTTTAAAAATAATTTAAATCAAATATACTATTTGAGATTAGTTTATTTTAAGAACAGAATTTTTTTAAGCTTAAAATATAATTCAACTTCATAAAAATTAAACATTTTATTTCTTGAGGGGCGGTGAGATATAATAGATTCTACCTAATTTTAATCATAAACTTACACCAGAAAATTTAAATTAAGTTATAATTTTAAAATTCTAATGAGAAAGAAAATATAAAATATAGAATTTCTCTGTTTTGGATTTATTTTTTTAAATTTCGGTATCAATTCAACATTACAGAAACACAACTGCTTGCCCCTGAAAGGGTTAAAAATCAAAGGTAAAAATGGGTTTTGACTTTGGTTTGATTCACTTTATAAATGAAGTTTATTACTTTAATACTAGAATAAATTTCCTATCAATAAACTAAATGTATTTATATTTTGAAATGATATTATAAATGGCCTATATTTTTAGCATTATCTACACTGTAAAATAATACAATGGTTTGTAATTCTGCGAAAATATAATACACATTGTCCATAAATGAAGGTCTTAGCTATAGATTTTAACCAATTTGTGTCTGAATTTTTGTTTTCTCAAATTTGTTGGTAAAACCACTTTAAAACCTTAAAATTGGAGAAATACTTAAAAAATCACCCATTTTTTTAAATAAAATGTAAACGCACTAAATATGAGTATATGTATAATACTTATATCAGTATAATATACATATTATTATTATTTATAACAGTACAATATACATAATTATATCCTATCTCTAAATTTATAAAAAATAAGCTTTTAAATTGAATATTAGTATTAGTATTATGATTATGATTATGATGACTATGATTAGTATTTTCATGAACTATTAAATATATATATATATATATATATATATATATTTCACTATAGAAGCTAATAACAATATAAATATACTTAATAATACATACTATTTATAACAGTATAATATACATAATTACATGTTTTGTACAAATTAATATAAAATAAGCATTAAATTGTATATTTTTTACTGTGATTAGTATTTTTATGAACTACTAAATATATATCTATTTATTTTTTTACAGAACCTAACAACATTATAAATATTATTAATAATAAGTTAAGAATAGTCGTATTTATTGTTTAAAAACGATTTGCTTCATAATCATCGTGAAAAGGACTTTACACAAAAAACTGTCCTTTAACTGGATAATAAAAATATGTAAATATTCATATCCAGCGCCTTCTATTTTCTACGTTACAAAAGTGCATAGAGCATGGGACACAACATTATAATTCAGAATTTAAAGCATGCATATTAAAAAAAATCCATAAGCTAAGATTTGACTTATTTATTTAGATCCTTGATAGAAAAAACACAAATAAACTTACATTTCGCCATCTTAAAAAATGAAGAATTTTTGAACTCACGTATATACGTGTATATATATATATATATATATATATATATATATCTTATGCTGTATTCTTTTTTTTAACTGATAAAGACATTTACAGATAATTATTTCAATCAATTTTCATGTTATAAAAAGGAGGAAAATTATAAAAATGTATTAAAATTCGCAACGTCCCAAAAATGGGATGTTAGTCATAATAGGCTTAACCCTTTGCACTCGAGCGGTTATTCTCACTAATCACTAGTGTTGTCAGGTGTCCTTGTTAAATCGGGATACCAAATGCTTTGTCAACACTAATATCTTATAGTTTATTTCGCCATATTGTATCACAGATTTTTCGGCCATTGGATGTTGCGAAGAAAGCAAGTTCTAAATACTGGTGTTCAGTGCTTTTGGAATTCCTATGTACGTAATATACTAGAGGTAGTGAGAATCACCTTTCGAGTGCAAAAGATTAATAGAATTAGACCTCAGTAGGTAGAAAATGGGGGAACCAA